>CM029794.1:13475673-13767253 GCA_017562165.1 Ectropis grisescens | reverse complement strand
TTTTAATCCCTGGTCAAAAAGGGTGGTACAAGTTTGACGTCGATGCTGTCTGTCTGCCTGTGTGTGTGTCTAACTAACAATTGGAGCTCAAATAGTTGGGCCGATTTCAATGCGTTTTTTTTTTATTTGAAGGTTAATTTCCTTAGCTATGTTTTGCTAAAATCGATTCGATATATTTCTTCACAACCTACCCCAAATGAAAGGGCTTGACTAGTAGAATACTATGCACTATGACTATAACTTGGATTTTAAAACCAAGATGGCCTCTACGACAAAATGGTGAATCATATTTTTTTTCACTACTACCTCAATATGGGTACCAAATGAAAGGGCTTGACTTGTAGAACACTATGTACTATGACTATGACTTGGATTTTAAAACCAAGATGGCCGCTACCACAAAATGGTGAATTATATTTTTTTTTCACTACTACCTCAATATAGTTATCAAATGAAAGGGCTTGCCTAGTAAAATACTATGACAAATTTCAAATCCAAGATGGACGTTACCATAAAATGGCAAAATACATTTATTTTTTCACTGCTTATTCAATATGGGTATCAAACGACTAGTAGAATGTTGTCAGATTCAAAATCCGAGGTAGTCGGTAAAACAAAATTTTTAATTTTGTTCTTGTTGTGGCAGAATTCAGTAGTAAACCGCTATTACAACATTTTGGGGGGTAGGTATGCCATGATCTGATCTTAACGGATTGTATTAAAATTCGGAACACGGTTCTCAGTTCTTTTTTTTTTATAAATAGTGACGAGACGACCAGGACTTGTGCCTGATGGTAAGCAACATGCCTGCCACTTAACAGTACAGCGACACGCAGCTATTGGAACACGAAGAGTCCAAACAATTACCTAGCACTGCACTGCGCTTGTCACCCACAGATCTAAGATGTTATATCTCTAAGCCCTGTAATTTCTCTGGAAACAATCCCAATTGGGCAATCCCAAGTTCACAGTGGAAAGAAAAATTCTAGACATTACGCAGTTAATATTGACTTCTCAATAAAAAAAATGTTATTGAAAGATGACATTTGCTTAACTTTGAATAATTGCTTTAAACATCTATTTTTAGTTTTGAGTAACGTTTTAATGTAACTGTGCATGTTTTTTTGAATTGTACCAATTATCACTGAATGTAAATCAGTCCTTATTTCGTACCTATGAGCAGACTGCTACCTACCTGACATTTGTAGGTACGCCTAGCCGGCACAGCATGATATGGCAACATTTATTATTACACCTATGTGCAATCTTTTGTACAAAACTCACTCTCATGTTGTATGCAAATAAATATATCATTGTTTTACCGTATAAGCTGTAATAGCACATGTGGTAATTCTATCACGGTTTATTTTCCCATGATAAAAAGTATGTGTGCTATTCTATAATCCAGCTGTTTCAAATTTCAACCCGAAGCGTTCAGACGTTCGGTATGATTGAGCAACAAACATACAAATATTTTCATTTATAAAACCTCATCATCAACAGCCCACTAAATGTTCCCACTGCTGAGACTCGGGCCTTCTCTCGCAAGGAGAGAGTTAAGGCCGTAATCCACCACGCTGGCCCAGAGCGTCTTGGTGGATGACACATGACTACGGTTCTAGGTACATGTCGGTTTCCTCACGTTTTCCTTTACCGTTTTAAGTTAACGGCATTACGCACATTACTTCGAAAAGACGGTGGTGCGTGTGGGGATTGAACCCGGGGTCTCCGGATCGGCAGGCGCCGTTCTCCCGACTAGACCTACCGTAACTTCCTAACGTTTTAATACTACTACTACTGCTACTACTATTACTACTAGTACTAGTAGGATTTCATTTATCTGGTCTCTTTACTACAAACTTTGTGATTGTTGTTGTGAGAATTTAGCCGACCAATCTTAAAAATAAGTACTAAATATAACGTGATAATCTATAAGAATTTATGGTTGTTTGTTTGTTATTCTTTAACGGAAAAACTACTGAAAGGATGAAATTTGGTATATCTACATTGGCATATCTATATTGGTATATCTACATTTGGCATTTATACAATGGTATTTGTAAGGTTCTCGAGTGGCGACCTCGAACAGGAAGACGCCGTGTTGGACGGCCTCCCACTAGATGGACAGATGACCTCACAAAGGTCGCTGGGAACCGCTGGTTACAGGTTGCGCAGGATCGATCGTTGTGGAAATCTAGGGGGGAGGCCTGTGTTCAGCAGTGGACGTCTTGCGGCTGATGATGATGATGATTGAATAAATAACACTTGACTCTTTTTGTCACGAAAATAACGCGGGTAAAACCGCTAGGCGCTGCTAGTATGTACAGTCTGCAAGAGGGGACCCAAGTATAACTCGTAGTTGTTAAAAAATAACTGCGCATCGTCCTCTTTTATTACTTTTATGCGTAAACTAGATACCAGCTTGCCTTCTCACCACAGGTAGATCAAAGACCTTGACTTATAAAATGGTGTCTTGATAACAAGGCTACGCAGTTTAACTATATTGAATTAATATAGTGGTATTCTACTCATTCGTCAAATACTTTTAAAATCGGACCAACCCTAAAATCGTTTAAAATGTCTGTGATACACGACTTTACATTTTTTTGAAGTCATACTTCTTTTCGTGTGTTAGGGAAAATGGTGAGGGTATTTTAACGATACGTACGCAAACCGTCGCGTTAGATACCCACCCTTCTAGTGCCTAACGAAATCTGATTTGGCTTTGCTGCTCCACGGCCGCTCAGACGCTACCACCGCCAGTGGCCAAATGATGATTAAAAGAGAGAGCAATATCACAGCTAAAACAGTGTTAAATGCTCCACACACGAGTCCTAAAATCAGAGGAAATGACGTAAAAGTATCGGGGAGGAGCTTACATCGTACCATATGATTGGTGATTTATGGTGCAATGTAGGGTCCTCCCCACTAGTTTTACGTAATTTCCTCTGATTTTAGGGCTCGTGTGTAGAGGCGGTGTGTGTTTTAGTTAGGCGGTAGACCCTCCGATACCCGAACCCTGAAGTTATCAGGTCAATATTTTAATGAATATTGTAACTAATTTAATGTTAATACTGTTTGCGGTCAAGATGTTATCTTGAAGTTAAGACATCTTAGCTCGAGAAATAAGTAAAGAGAAGAAGTAATAATATCTTGCGTGCCTATATATTCGTAAGTACACAAACACTATGTTTTTAATAGGGATCTTTGGCACTAGACTGTTAAGTGGCTTCTAAAGCCTAGCACTTTATAAATGCACAAGTGCTGCCGTATCGTCACTGTCTCAAATGTACGTGTTTTGATAATGTAGCGTTATGTAACGAAATGTAATAATTTATTTATGAATGCCCTTTAATACGAAATAAAACAGTTTCACATGTAAAGAATGTTTCAATGCCTTTCAACTCAGTACACGCGTTAAGCGCAAGCCTGTATTTGTAGGAGCAATGGACTAACTAAATGTTCTTTATGTTTGTCAATAAAATATGCGAAGATCGTTCTAGATGATACGAATGCAACAAAACGACAAATATGAGTTTTAAAGTGAATTTTCTTCAGTCGCTTTAAAGTCCTTTTTGGTAGGAGAAAATTTTGTAGGTTCATATTCTGATGTTGGCCACTGGCGGTGGCAGCGTTTGAGCGGCCGTGGAGCAGCAGAGCCAGACGTGAACGTGGATAGCTTTTTAGCTGGTTGAAATTTTGAGTACGGCCCTTCTATTGCCTAATTAAATCGCCTATGGCTCTGCTATTGCTGTCTCTATTATTTCAAGCGAAAAGAAAAGTCCCTCCAGACATTAGCGTGGAACGTTTTTTAACCCCCGTCCAAAAAAGGGGTGTGAAGAGTTTGGCGTCGATGTCTGTCTGTCTCTTTGACTGTCTCTCCGTCTCTGTGTGTGTATGTCCGTGGCACCATAGTGTAACGACCCCCCCCTAAGGAAAAAATTCTTGGCCTTGTTATTAACTAATTTGAAGTTCATTTTAATTCGTTTTACCGCACCTAAACTTGTAACTATAATGAATCATGAAATCGTCTACTACTTAATTTAATTTGGCCAATGATCATCTAGTAGTAGGACTCTACGTATGTGAACCGTTGTTGTAACTCAGACAGATTTGAGACAAACCCTTGATCTACCTCTAAAAATATGAATTTAACCTAATGACTCTAAGAATTCTAACTTAACAATATTTGAATAAGAATTAACTTTGATTGACACAGTAAATATTTTTGAGGTGACTTAAATAAATTTATGTAAATATTCTCGCCTGCATTATTAAATTATAGTTTTATTAACGTATGACGTAATAGTAATTTTTGTCATGTTTAATTTCTAAAATAGCAAGACAGAGCTCGTCAATGAAGCTATGTAACCATAGTGTATAATCGCAATGTAATAAGTTTTAGTATATGATTTGTACTTGGTGTCATGTTAGATATTATGCTTTAGATGTAGGTATGAAAACAGTTTGGCTTTAATAGTTTACGACGTAATAAGGTTTTTGTGATAATTCGTATCTTTAATAGCAAGTTTTGTAGAGAGAGAACTTCCTAGCGTTCTATGGATTCACCGTGCGAGTGCCGGATCCATCGCGTGGGAGGGAGAGAAACCTCGAGTAGCGCCCGAGACTTGTGACACGGGAGTAGGTTTAAGGGATCCCTTTCCGAATATTCAACACTCACCTTCACCTCCCGTGTTTCTCTCCCTGCCAAATTAAGCTATTTAAGGGAAGTGGAGAATTTATTCACGGTTGTGAGGAGTTTACATTTCCTATTGTAAGTCTATAGTTGACGTCAGAGTCATGTAGTCAGTCGTTGAAGTCACATAGAACTTTATTGTATCGATCGACAGCATTGGAATGTTATTTCGGGAATAACAAAATGTTTACTAGTTTTACAATAATTAGTCAATTTGTTAGACATGCCTTATAGGTCAAGTTTCCAATGTAACTTTGATAGTTTAGCTTCTACCGAGCCATTAATTTAGATGCAGATATGTCAGATCTTCCTTTGCATATGTGGGAAGACTAACTAGGGTGCAACCGACCCAATCAGATAATTTCAGGACATAACTTATGTCTTCGATCCCATTTCAGCTAGATCTGTGGACTGCATAACACGTGTATGACTTTAAAGGAATGTCCATAAATTAGCAGACTTCTGCATAAGGTTAAGTAATATTTAAGTTGAAGTCACATTGAAGCCCTAACACAGAGGCTTATCAAACAATATTATGTTTTAAACTGCTTGATTGAATTTGCAAATGTATTTGTTATCCCGTAAATAAGGTTTATATCATATTTATGATGTAATTAATGTACAATTCTAGGTTTGTAAATAAATACCTAGGTGATTATTAGATAGTTTCCAAGATTTAACATGTGATCTTTGTAAATATTGGTATTCAGGAAACTTTGTTAAATTCCTGATCCCGTTATGTACGTCGTGATGTATATTTTCGCTCAAATAAAGTGGTGTTTTATTATTATTTGTGCAGATTACCAAAACTAGATCACGGCTTACACAGATTTAGGAATTTAGTTTTTTTTTTTAAAGATTGTAAATGTATTGTGTAAGTGGAAATTGTTATAAAACTCAATTAAAGTCTAGTCAACGACAAGTTTATGTTATTCTCCAACTATTTGTTCATTAATAACCTGAAACAAAGGATTAATAGATTCCCTATGTTCCGTTGATCAGATACGTTACATACTAGACGTATTAGGTTCAACGTAACGACTATACCTAGAATGAAACCCATCCTAGCCTACATGGCCTAACAGCTAAGAGATACATACCTAATTGCAAGAGATTCGCGGATCTCAATTTAAAATCTAAATCTAACAAAAGGGTTTATTTTATCCAAGTGTCGTGGCATAAAGTGCAAAACCCTTGCTAACATTGAATCACTAAATTTACCTAACAGTTGATCAGACTGACAAATCCTATGATCCCTGACAATCCCTACGGGCAGGCTTCCATTCTAAATGTCGGGGGAAACCAGAACCAGCTTCTAACACAAAGCCAATCCTTTTTGGAATCGAACAGAAGCCAACCAATCCTAACGTAAGACATGTCCGGCCAATGAATCATTGAACTGGTCTAGCAAGCTTACAGCCTGACTAACCCGCGAAAATTGAGGTCATCTAGGGTTCAATAATCCAGAAATCGGACACGGAGGCATTTGTCGATCCCATAAAAATGGGCAAAATCGACCTCAGGCCGCCTCAGAAACCCTGAGTAAGTATTTGTCCCTACATGAGGTAGGCGTGAAGCGCGCTACCCCTATCATAACCATGTATGATATGTTTGTTCAGTAGTCCATATCCCCAAGAACAAAACTACCCCAAATTTAACACTCAAATAGTTTGAAATCGTAAGACACCAAGGTTCACTCCCCACAATCGGCTACATTCAAAACCAAATCACGTGGAGTACCGGTTTAATCCGACTTCAAAATGAGCTAACGTTCCTTTGCATTAAAACATAGCAATATCTTCACTGCGAAGTATACGTTAGTACAAAGTCCAAAACCCACAATTTAAAAAAAATTACAATTTACATGGACTACGTCACCAAAATTCACGAAACCGAAATGAGTCCTTACTCGAGAGAGCTCAGGAACTAATGCCGCGAGCTCCCGTTCTACTGCAATATATAGTGGTCTAGCTATTAAGCTCCGCCCCTTTGGATTTCGCGGACGTTCTGTGCTTTCCTGACGTTTTGTGTCTCGATGACCAAATGGAATTCGTCGACGAAACCTGCTTTCCTGACGTTTTGTGTCTCGTTGACCAAATGTGTTTCGACGACGATTCCTGCTTTCCTGACGGTTTGTGTTTCGTTGACCAAATGTGTTTCGATGACGATATGTGCTTCGTTGACCAAATGAATTTCGTGAACGTTCCGCCATTTTCGTCTCGTTGGAAGTTTTGAGGTTAAAATGATGATTCCCTGAACTTAATCATTAGCATAAAATTTTATTATTTTCCTTCACTAATTTTGTAAATTCAAGATAATTCCTCTGTCAACGTCATTAATGTAGAATATGTAACTTTCAAGGTGTGAATTTTTCGTGAATTTCTAACATCGTAGTTAGGTATTTGGAAACCGCTCTTGAAAGATATATTCTGTCTCTTAAATTATTCAACGCAAAAGTGTAATTTGTCCGTGTTTGAGGTTAGGTAATCTAACCGTGAAATCTTTCGCACAAGAAAGCAGCCTTTTCCCCGTGAAAGTTCAATATCTCATATCTCAATTATGAAGTTCAATACCTCATATCTCAATTATGAAGTGATTTTACAAGGTATGTTCTCCGTGTATTCTGTAATATACATAACAATGAATGATTAGAGTCTTTAGTTCTGTGGGAAGAATAATTCATATATTATTATAGTACTTAATGCTAAATGTTCCCAATCAAGTAAATTATGTGAAACTGATTGAAATGCAAAACTACCACTCTAGGTATTTCTCTCTATGTAATCAATCCCATTACACATATAGTAGTGAGAGAACATAAGTGTATTTTTAGTTCAGAGAGAGCAATTCATATAATTAAAATAGTACTTAGCATTGAATGTTCTCAATCGAATAAATATAAGAGGCATCAATTACAGCTCTTTGAACTATTATTGAAGTCCAGTTGCACATTTAATGGTCTCAATTATAACTAACCTGCCCTTTCATTTGTCTGTATGTTCTATAAAGTAATAAATATAACTTTGTTGGTTTATATCTTTTCCTCAGACTACAACTGATGCTCTATGAAGGAACCAGAGTGATGGCTCCTGCATTCCCAATTTACTTCAACATGGAACAAATCCACCTCTCTATTGGAATTATCACCGATGCTGACATTTACCTAAATACTCTCAATTCAAGGTGTAAAATGTAATCTTCTAAGGTATGTTCCTATTGATTAAATTATTGGTAGATGTATTCAATATCAAGATTTTATTACAATGAAATATATTTAGCCGATTAACCAATAATCAATAACCAATGCAATTAAACATTAGTAAATCACACTTTATTACTAAATACATAGTATCATTGAAATATTTGGAGATTGTTGACGGGTTAGCTCAGCTGAGCCGTTACAGCGACCCCAAAATTACATAGCTTCAGAATATTTAATTAGCGAAGTAATTTTTCCTAAAATTTTAAATAAAGTTCCAAATGTTTCTATCCTATTGTGCAATAAATCTGTCAAAATCCAATGTTCAACAATAGGGAATGTGGTAGAGTTAATGTTTCCCTATTACAATAAGAAAGTGTGATTTTATACCAACTAGAAACAAACATCCTGGAACATCAGACGTTAAGTTCGTTGTTTAATCACCATAAAGACATTTTACTCATTAGCAGTTCCTTCTTAAAATTCGGCAGGGAATTTGGTTTGTGAGGCCAAATCTGCAGATGGCAAATAGATAGAGTTCTCTAGTAAGAGTCAACCTTTCACAATTACCGAGGTACTCTTCTAATCCTTGCAAATTAAAAGAAAAGACCTATAGCTGAAAAGTCTTATGCCTGTATGTCTCATAATCACCACAAAAAAATCAAATGCTCCAATAAGTTTGCTTAGATTTGGAGAATGTAAAGTGTAAATCTTAGAGTTGGCTGCATGTAGAGTAAATAACTTCCCAAAGTCGATTCAAAATCGAATCTCGCTGAGTTCAGCATTCTAACCTAACACCTGATTACTTCGGGAATTTATTTTGTATAAGTGTTTTGTTGACCCTTAAACCCTGACAGATCTGTCTGATATCCAAGTAGTGTTAACGCTCCAAGTCCCTTTATTGTTTTTTTTTTCTTTCATTCTTCCTTCGCATACCCCTCCTTACATCGAAACACGCGTGACTTGATTCGGAAACACTCTCACAGATATGAGACAAAGAAAGTTTGCACTTTTATCTTTGTTCCTAAGATTGTATACATATAAATATAAATACATATAAAACTCTAGAACTCCGCTTCTATACGTTCCCATTAAAATGAAATGTATAAAGCTATTTTACCAGATTCTAACTAATAAATAAAACTACCTTACCATTTCCAAAATAATTTTTATTTGTACCTTTACCTTTTAAGAACGTTACCATATCAACCATATACCCTGTTACCTCGTGGTTACCTCATTGTTCTAGAAAACTACCAAACTTGGGTAAATAAAACAACTATATCATTTGTAATTATTTATAGAGTCGTTTAGGTGCATTGAACATAAAACTTGTTTTTTTTTTTCATTTTAATGTGTATTCTAAATCACCCATCATTACAAAAATTTCAAAAGGTTATTAAATTTCAAAAGGTTATTAAAAAAATATAGTGAAAATAAAAGATATTCTTGCTAGAAAATTTATTTTCAAAGATAATCAGTTTGATTTCTAAATAACATAATTGTTGTCATCATTAAAACTAAAGTACACATCAAGTTTGTCGAATTTCCATCGCTGTCTTATTTCCAATGGTTGACCCTTCATTCCATTGTTTTAACGATCTAGTTATTTTTCCTTGGTTTTCCACGTTTTTCTGAAAGGATCTAAATAAGACTAAACTGAAAATAGAAAACTGTTAATCATTAATTCTTAAAATATCAAAATTTTCAAACGAATATTAGAAAAGAAAAGTAAATAATAAGTATGTTTTATTGTTGTGACACCTTGTCCAAATTCTATGAAATTTAAACTGTAGAAATCTTATTCCGCGTTATTCCAATTCATTCATAACTAACTCTGTCTTGCATTTTGCCATTAACATAAAATTTTAGGATTCTAATGAAATTAAGAATTAATTTATGTCCTTAAATCTAAGTATCTGTCTAATCCTATCGATTTCTCTAATATTCAATAATATGTCTATTTGAACAAGTTTTTTTTTTTTTCCCAAAATATTAGATTACTATATTTACATATTCCTAACTGTTAAAGAATTATACAATCTGAACTCTAAACATTCATTAAATATGGCCTAATTTATGACTTTTACCTATTATGATTTTATCTAATATATCTATAAATTATATCTATACTCAGTATATGAGATTAGTGTTCTGACCCTACTTTGCCCATATTACATAATACATAGCCTACAGCAATCAGTGATCACGTACTTATTCAACAATGAAAGAATTTTACAAATCGGTCCAGTGGTTTCCGAAATAATAGCAAATAACTTGTAAACAAAACGCAAAATTATTAGTATAGATTTGTATGTACTATAATATTATAAGGTTATACATACGTATGATAAAGATGTACCAATGAAATTCCGTTGATTTTCGCAAAACTTGTATTAAATCGTAAAATGTTAGATCATAATTTCAAGTTAAGCTTTAATAGCGTGTGTTAGGAGCGTACAACGCCATCTAGTTCCTAATTTTGTAACTAGAAATGCATCAATTTGAACTGGATTTCTGTTTTCTAACTTTTGTTTTCCAAATTAAAATCTAAAGCTTTATGAATAGTGATAACCCGAAATCACATACTATAATTATTTTGTACGTGGTAAAAATACATATATTATTTGTTTTCCTGCCCTATGTATTATAAGTGTTTGCAATGTTTTTAGCGGGAACTTCGTTCTAACGAAACCTACTCGACCGTGCCTTTACAGTCATGGACGTCCCTATTAATTTTCGTTTTTAATTTTAAGCCGCTGCTGGCCTAGTGAAATTGTATGAACTGGTTATTATTCTGGAATTTCTTTTAAAACTTACAAATACTGAAATAATCCGAGTATATGTACAATTTTAATTAATTTATTTCCTATTCAGTTTTGAAATTGACACAAAGTACTATTTATTCTGTCACTGACATATCAATTTCCCGTAGACAATATTTTTTTTTATTTTCAATCCTACAATTTATGTTGATATTGCCACATTATCGTAATTTTAGTTCGAAATTTTAATTCAAAGCTACGAGATTCCTTTACTACTAATAAAATGTATCAATGATTTGAATAATTTACTTATTACAGTTTTTAGAAGTATGACAAATTATTATATTTTACTTCCCGTGCCTATATGACAGACATAATCATGTTATATTTTTATGCATATGTGTTAGTAAGTATGTTTATTTTAGTGAAAATTATTGAGTCGTAATGATTCTATGCAAGTTAACCAATTTTAGAATAAGAACGTCTATCTTTCTCGTTTATAACGTGCTTATTATACTAATAATACCACTTTACCTTGTACCATTATAGATTTACTATGATGTATCTGCTATTTACATAATTAAGTATCTATCTTTTAAGTAATTACATATTCATCCTCAGAAAGTAGCACTTATTTTTGAAAACTCGTAAGAGTAGATCATTTTAAAAATCAATTACTGGTATCATCGGTTCATTACGTCACTAGCAAATAGCAAATAGAAGATTTATTTTCTCGCCGGTTCGAAATTTGAAATGCGTATTCTAAATTTACTTATTTTACAGTGTTTTATGTACTTATTTACCTTTTAAAAACCTGCAATAATTAATAGAAGTTGTGTGTGTTTACGTCACCTTAAATTTCCACGTTATTGTTTTGTTAAACGTCTAAATGATTACAAGAAGAAACGTGATACTGATAACGGTTGCGTGCACCTATGCTTCTGTGACGAATTATTTACGAAATTCTAACTAACATGACAACGTAATTATCTAAAAGGTAAGTCAATACATTGTATTACACTATCCTATGCTTAACAGATTGATTATGACCTAAATTTACAACCCGAAGTAATAATTGTTTCGTATTCAGTCGGCCATTTTGTGATCATGTATTTAAATACCATTCTATATATTTGTTCGACAATTGTTCGCCTGCCAATTCTGCATTCTATTCCAATAAATTCTAACAAGACGTTGATACATATGTATTATAATTTGACTGATGACTCGGCGACGATTGGATCGTTTAGGAAGTTACGGGGTTTCAGCTCTTGTAAAGTGAAGTAACCTCTTTGTAATAGTATATTACAATTATTCTAAATGTAAATATTAATCTTACAGATTTTGCTATCTTAACGAATGCACTACTCTGGAGACAAACCGTGGATAAACTTAAACCAAGGAACAAAAGGAAATCGCCAAGAAATGATTAGCCAGCCTAAAGTGAGATGAGAGGTGATGATACTAACCTGTCAGCTTGCTGACTGAGCCGAGCTGTCACAAAAGTAAGTGATTCAATTCATTGTAACTAAACTCATATTGATTATCTCGAGACTTTCTAAAAATGGGTTGCTATTCACAGTGATAGTATCTACTACTATAGTTGTACACAGTTTTGCAATAAATGATTTTGATTCTGAACACTTGACCTACAATATGACCATTCTAAATCTAATTCACTATCTCATATTATACATATCTTTTGATTTTGCTATGGCTAATTATGTATTAATTATCTAATCTGTTATGGTCACCGTTGTAAATTTGGTTAGATTAATATTTGTGTTTATCACTATGTGTAATATGTTCATATACCTATATTGCAAAGTGAACACAATCACATTAATGCGTATTTCTAACTTATACTGAAGTTAATTTTGTCTCTCCACTGTCAAACTGCCCTGATGCTTAAGATAGTTTATAATATTCTACAATGGCTAAAATAAGTTGACAATAGATTGAATAGTACCTATAGTGTATCTGAGTATGTATGTATGTCAAAATAGATAGATATGTATTGTTGTTTGTTAATTTATGTATAAATTATCACAACAGCGGATGTATTTGAACTAATATAAATTTAAGTTTATTTGTACATAAAATGTAAGCGAGTAATTGTTTACAATTGAACAGTAATGAGTATAAATGATAGACCCTAATTTAAAAGGTTCATAGGCTACCATGTATTCCAAAGATTTGAAAATTATGAGTAGGTTAATCATAGCCATGTTTACTAAAGTCTGTAAATATAAATTAAATTGAGCCTATTATCAAGTAAAATGCATGAAAAATCTTACTTAAAACTGTACATAATTTTATACCTATTATTTTTCAGAGTATGCGAGCTACTTCACGATGGAAATTAAAAGCCCGAGATACAGCAGTGGTTGTTCCTGCCTGTTCCTAGATATATGTCAACCTTGTTCTATCATCAAGATAACGGTAATTAAAAATCTTATTCTCATA
The DNA here is from genome assembly GCA_017562165.1 of Ectropis grisescens. NCBI lineage: Eukaryota > Metazoa > Arthropoda > Insecta > Lepidoptera > Geometridae > Ectropis > Ectropis grisescens. Next base: position 13,754,127 of record CM029794.1, on the reverse strand, counting down.
TCTAACTTTAACAATACATAAATCTGGTAATAAACAATGCACTTGCCTATAATAGTGTCATACAGCTATTAGAATATGAAGAGTCAATTTTTGTTACCTAGCTATGCACTGTGCTAGTCACCGGAGATAAAACTACTTATGAATTGTATCCTAAAATTAGTAGTAATTGTACTACTGTTCTGTATGGTCCTGTGTTTGGTTTATGATGTAATGTTTGAGTGTGTGTGTTATAACCTATGTGCTATGAACTAATTCCAAACTTTTACTATGCCCATGCTTACTGTAGCTGGCAGTTTGATTTCCCTAATGGCTGAGTTATTAAAAGTTTGCCTGTGAGTTTAAGATTGCGGGATCTGTTCCCATGCATAACTATTATTATGAATCTAAGACATTTTAATTGATCTAATGGCACAGCTGATAATAAGTTTGCTCATGAATCCTAGATTGTGAGTTTGATTCCCATACATGACTAACATTATGAATTTATTTATTCGAATAACTTTTAGCGTAGCATCGTACCTCCTAATGTTGAAACCAATTAATGATAATAACTCAATCTATATAACTCTAATATGGTATAACCATTTCATTGATTGAGTCTACCTATGTCATTAGTGATAAAAAAATCTCTCTTTTTTTTTTCACTATTTTCCATTCTTATCTTAAAACAGTAACTAATCCTTCATTTCACGCATTTTTCAGATATGGTGGACCCCTGAATGAACTGGACATCATGCAGACTCCTGGCAGAATTTCAAACATGAAAACCCAGACTGAATTTACTATAACTTAACATAGATTTAAGTTTCCTACATGTCAGTTAGCATAATTCCTACATGATAATTTGACAACAAGGCTTTTAGTCAAGATAGTATGGTATATATTGAGCTTAATTCCAATGGATATTTTGAATTGATACTTCTAAATTAATACTTTTTAAAGCTAAATATACTTCTTCTAACTAATCATGATTACTGAACTCTTATATTTTTTTATTTTGGAATGATACTCAATACTGATATCTATACATCCTCGACCCCCCCATCTTTACTTATTTACTTTTGGTTTTATTTTAGAAGCTAGGTGATAAAGGTTCATCCCAAATCTATACATATTCGCATACATACACGGCAACAAATTGTCCATATACACGGAGGCACATGGACATAGCTACTTATATACCTATATAAAATTAGTAGTTGAAAGCTAAAATCTAAGGTTCTTTTTAATCCTGGTTTGCGGCACATAATTGTAACGACCCCCCCCCTTAAGGAAAAAATTCTTGGCCTTGTTATTAACTAATTTGAAGTTCATTTTAATTCGTTTTACCGCACCTAAACTTGTAACTATAATGAATCATGAAATCGTCTACTACTTAATTTAATTTGGCCAATGATCATCTAGTAGTAGGACTCTACGTATGTGAACCGTTGTTGTAACTCAGACAGATTTGAGACAAACCCTTGATCTACCTCTAAAAATATGAATTTAACCTAATGACTCTAAGAATTCTAACTTAACAATATTTGAATAAGAATTAACTTTGATTGACACAGTAAATATTTTTGAGGTGACTTAAATAAATTTATGTAAATATTCTCGCCTGCATTATTAAATTATAGTTTTATTAACGTATGACGTAATAGTAATTTTGTCATGTTTAATTTCTAAAATAGCAAGACAGAGCTCGTCAATGAAGCTATGTAACCATAGTGTATAATCGCAATGTAATAAGTTTTAGTATATGATTTGTACTTGGTGTCATGTTAGATATTATGCTTTAGATGTAGGTATGAAAACAGTTTGGCTTTAATAGTTTACGACGTAATAAGGTTTTTGTGATAATTCGTATCTTTAATAGCAAGTTTTGTAGAGAGAGAACTTCCTAGCGTTCTATGGATTCACCGTGCGAGTGCCGGATCCATCGCGTGGGAGGGAGAGAAACCTCGAGTAGCGCCCGAGACTTGTGACACGGGAGTAGGTTTAAGGGATCCCTTTCCGAATATTCAACACTCACCTTCACCTCCGTGTTTCTCTCCTGCCAAATTAAGCTATTTAAGGAAGTGGAGAATTTATTCACGGTTGTGAGGAGTTTACATTTCCTATTGTAAGTCTATAGTTGACGTCAGAGTCATGTAGTCAGTCGTTGAAGTCACATAGAACTTTATTGTATCGATCGACAGCATTGGAATGTTATTTCGGGAATAACAAAATGTTTACTAGTTTTACAATAATTAGTCAATTTGTTAGACATGCCTTATAGGTCAAGTTTCCAATGTAACTTTGATAGTTTAGCTTCTACCGAGCCATTAATTTAGATGCAGATATGTCAGATCTTCCTTTGCATATGTGGGAAGACTAACTAGGGTGCAACCGACCCAATCAGATAATTTCAGGACATAACTTATGTCTTCGATCCCATTTCAGCTAGATCTGTGGACTGCATAACACGTGTATGACTTTAAAGGAATGTCCATAAATTAGCAGACTTCTGCATAAGGTTAAGTAATATTTAAGTTGAAGTCACATTGAAGCCCTAACACAGAGGCTTATCAAACAATATTATGTTTTAAACTGCTTGATTGAATTTGCAAATGTATTTGTTATCCCGTAAATAAGGTTTATATCATATTTATGATGTAATTAATGTACAATTCTAGGTTTGTAAATAAATACCTAGGTGATTATTAGATAGTTTCCAAGATTTAACATGTGATCTTTGTAAATATTGGTATTCAGGAAACTTTGTTAAATTCCTGATCCCGTTATGTACGTCGTGATGTATATTTTCGCTCAAATAAAGTGGTGTTTTATTATTATTTGTGCAGATTACCAAAACTAGATCACGGCTTACACAGATTTAGGAATTTAGTTTTTTTTTTTAAAGATTGTAAATGTATTGTGTAAGTGGAAATTGTTATAAAACTCAATTAAAGTCTAGTCAACGACAAGTTTATGTTATTCTCCAACTATTTGTTCATTAATAACCTGAAACAAAGGATTAATAGATTCCTATGTTCCGTTGATCAGATACGTTACATACTAGACGTATTAGGTTCAACGTAACGACTATACCTAGAATGAAACCCATCCTAGCCTACATGGCCTAACAGCTAAGAGATACATACCTAATTGCAAGAGATTCGCGGATCTCAATTTAAAATCTAAATCTAACAAAAGGGTTTATTTTATCCAAGTGTCGTGGCATAAAGTGCAAAACCCTTGCTAACATTGAATCACTAAATTTACCTAACAGTTGATCAGACTGACAAACCTATGATCCTGACAATCCCTACGGGCAGGCTTCCATTCTAAATGTCGGGGAAACCAGAACCAGCTTCTAACACAAAGCCAATCCTTTTTGGAATCGAACAGAAGCCAACCAATCCTAACGTAAGACATGTCCGGCCAATGAATCATTGAACTGGTCTAGCAAGCTTACAGCCTGACTAACCCGCGAAAATTGAGGTCATCTAGGGTTCAATAATCCAGAAATCGGACACGGAGGCATTTGTCGATCCCATAAAATGGGCAAAATCGACCTCAGGCCGCCTCAGAAACCCTGAGTAAGTATTTGTCCCTACATGAGGTAGGCGTGAAGCGCTACCCCTATCATAACCATGTATGATATGTTTGTTCAGTAGTCCATATCCCCAAGAACAAAACTACCCCAAATTTAACACTCAAATAGTTTGAAATCGTAAGACACCAAGGTTCACTCCCCACAATCGGCTACATTCAAAACCAAATCACGTGGAGTACCGGTTTAATCCGACTTCAAAATGAGCTAACGTTCCTTTGCATTAAAAACATAGCAATATCTTCACTGCGAAGTATACGTTAGTACAAAGTCCAAAACCCACAATTTAAAAAAATTACAATTTACATGGACTACGTCACCAAAATTCACGAAACCGAAATGAGTCCTTACTCTCGGAGAGCTCAGGAACTAATGCCGCGAGCTCCCGTTCTACTGCAATATATAGTGGTCTAGCTATTAAGCTCCGCCCTTTGGATTTCGCGGACGTTCTGTGCTTTCCTGACGTTTTGTGTCTCGATGACCAAATGGAATTCGTCGACGAAACCTGCTTTCCTGACGTTTTGTGTCTCGTTGACCAAATGTGTTTCGACGACGATTCCTGCTTTCCTGACGGTTTGTGTTTCGTTGACCAAATGTGTTTCGATGACGATATGTGCTTCGTTGACCAAATGAATTTCGTGAACGTTCCGCCATTTTCGTCTCGTTGGAAGTTTTGAGGTTAAAATGATGATTCCCCTGAACTTAATCATTAGCATAAAATTTTATTATTTTCCTTCACTAATTTTGTAAATTCAAGATAATTCCTCTGTCAACGTCATTAATGTAGAATATGTAACTTTCAAGGTGTGAATTTTCGTGAATTTCTAACATCGTAGTTAGGTATTTGGAAACCGCTCTTGAAAGATATATTCTGTCTCTTAAATTATTCAACGCAAAAGTGTAATTTGTCCGTGTTTGAGGTTAGGTAATCTAACCGTGAAATCTTTCGCACAAGAAAGCAGCCTTTTCCCCGTGAAAGTTCAATATCTCATATCTCAATTATGAAGTTCAATACCTCATATCTCAATTATGAAGTGATTTTACAAGGTATGTTCTCCGTGTATTCTGTAATATACATAACAATGAATGATTAGAGTCTTTAGTTCTGTGGGAAGAATAATTCATATATTATTATAGTACTTAATGCTAAATGTTCCCAATCAAGTAAATTATGTGAAACTGATTGAAATGCAAAACTACCACTCTAGGTATTTCTCTCTATGTAATCAATCCCATTACACATATAGTAGTGAGAGAACATAAGTGTATTTTTAGTTCAGAGAGAGCAATTCATATAATTAAAATAGTACTTAGCATTGAATGTTCTCAATCGAATAAATATAAGAGGCATCAATTACAGCTCTTTGAACTATTATTGAAGTCCAGTTGCACATTTAATGGTCTCAATTATAACTAACCTGCCCTTTCATTTGTCTGTATGTTCTATAAAGTAATAAATATAACTTTGTTGGTTTATATCTTTTCCTCAGACTACAACTGATGCTCTATGAAGGAACCAGAGTGATGGCTCCTGCATTCCCAATTTACTTCAACATGGAACAAATCCACCTCTCTATTGGAATTATCACCGATGCTGACATTTACCTAAATACTCTCAATTCAAGGTGTAAAATGTAATCTTCTAAGGTATGTTCCCTATTGATTAAATTATTGGTAGATGTATTCAATATCAAGATTTTATTACAATGAAATATATTTAGCCGATTAACCAATAATCAATAACCAATGCAATTAAACATTAGTAAATCACACTTTATTACTAAATACATAGTATCATTGAAATATTTGGAGATTGTTGACGGGTTAGCTCAGCTGAGCCGTTACAATAGAGCTCAAACGGATGGACCAATTTCGACGCGGTTTTTTATTTAAAGGTAAGTCCATGCTGGGAATAGACTACAGGCATGTGAACAAAGCATATGGGTCATATAAACCACCAGGCGGCCAATATAGGATGATAGAAGGGTTTAAAGTAATAAGATTCAGTACTATGCCGGCATTTGTAAGCTGTCCAACTGAGTGCAAGTTGAAGAGGGGGATTGCAACCCTCGATTTTTTCTTCTTGTCGCATGATTTTTGTACGGCATTGCGGAATAATAGATTAGAAGAGGTATTGAAACTGGATTGAACCAATACCGTAGATAATCAAATGACCAAGTTTGAAAATCGTCGGAAAATCATAATTTTTTCCGACAAAACTAATAATTAAAACATTAAAATTTACAACTTTAATAGTTTCAATACCTCTTCTAATCCATTATTCTGCAATGTCATACAAAAATCATGCGACAAGCAGAAATAATCGAGAGTTACAACCCCCTTATTTAACTTGCACTCAGTTGGACAACTTACAAATGGCAGCAGAGTGCTGAATCTTATTATTTTATACATCTTTTACATTACATTTTATACATATCCTACATATAGGTTTCCTGGTGGTTCATATGACCCATACATTTTGATCACGGGTAGTCTGTTCCCACAGCGTGGACTCTGGGCTTTCTCTCACGAGGTAGAGTCGTGGCAATTCTGCCAACATACATAATTTCCAAAGAACAACGTACCGATATCCTCATGATGTTTTCCTTCAGCGTTAAAACCAGTGGTGATTATAATAAATATGTACTGGACAAATACTAAGTGTTGGAGGCGAGATCCGAGCCTACGACTTTTGTTTTTTTTTTAACTATACTAGTAGTCCTAGTGCCCTAGTGCCCTAGTGGCTTAGTTGGTAGTAGCTCTGCCTGCGAAGCCGAGGGTCGTGGGTTCGATCCCCACCCAATGCAAATATTTGTGTGATGAATTCAAATGTTTGCACTGTGTCTGGGTGTTTCTATGTATAATAAGTATGTATTTAAAACTAAATAAGTATTATATCAGCTATCTGGCTGCCATCATACAAGCTTTGCTTAGTTTGGGGTCAGATGGTGTTGTGTGTGAATTGTCCAACCAACCAATATTCATTTTATTTATTTATTAGTGCTCCGGGAGTTTACTCGAATAGTTCTCGTTATTTTCCCGGGATAAAAAGTGTGTTTAAAAGTAGCCTATGTGTTTTTTTTTCACTATAATCTAACTTTTTTACAAATTTTCTACCCGATCCGTTCGTACGTTATTGAGCAATAGACATCCAAACATTGACATTTCTAATAAAATATTATATTACCCACGATATTAACCATCTCGCCTGATATTAAGCGACGTTGGAAACATGATTCTGAATCGCCCGCTCTGGATACTAAGCCACAGCGATATTTCGTACATCATTGAACTACTTACAATAAATCTTGCAACTATAATAAAATACACAAATAAAAAAGTCACACCAAACAATATTAACAATTAAAGTCTCCCATAGGTCACCTATCCATAAATCCATCAAGATAATTTTATTAAACTTATAAACTGAGTATTTTGAGAAAGCAAACTTCGCATCTTTTATAACTTGAGCTATCAGCTATGACTACTTTTTTAATAATCAGAGATCAATTTATTTTGGACATATACAAATTACCAATATTAATAGATCTCCGATAGTGAGGAGCTGTAAAGAGATCTGGGATCATGTTACGGAAGATGTATTCACTGTCACGAACTCACTGTCGAGATGGATTTTCAGAATCGACCCCCGTTATGGTATGGTATCTATTTTATGCCTAAGGCCAAATTTGGCGTCGATTTTTAACATAAATAAATTATAATAAAATGGCATTTATAAAATATCACTATAGGAAGTTATATCACCACTCGATCATCTACCACCATTATGTGAAAATTTTAATATTAAATGTTAATCTCATCAGAATGTGAACGTTGCAGAAACGTGGATGGTATAAAAATAGTGCGGTAAAAAAATGGAGAAGGTATCTAGTACACATTTTCCGAAATTTTGCCTAAAATTAAAAAAAAAATGTTATTTGACTTCGGGCTTTAAATACTGAGATTATTGTAGATTTATTTTAATACTACACACTCTTTATAAAAAAGAACCTGAATGATGTGTGACATTTATAACATGAAAATGAAAAAACTTTTATTCACTTACACAAACATAAACATGAAATGGTTTTCCAGTAAGTCAAGTTTTATAAAGTAGGTAGAGCCTATATTTTTTTAAAATTAGCCACTCCACAGACTCCGGGGTCCGTGATCTTTGTCATTACAATTATATATTATTATTATTTTTACACATATTTTGGATAAGGAGAAGAAAAGGAAAATAGGAGGGAGTTGGGTACATTTAAAATCTAATTTTAGTGCTCGTCTGTAGAGCCGATCACTACCGGTTGGGATTCCGCTAGTAATCGACTCGACATCGAGAGTTTGCCTTTTGCCATTTGCCTAAGCTGCCTCCTCCCGGCCCAGAGCCTATGGTATAGCCTATGTTTATGAGTGCCACAACATCATAGAATACACTGCAGCTCCCGCACTAGGCAACGCCTGTGACGCGGGAACCAAGATACAAATTTCCAAAATGTTGAAACACCTCTAGTTGTACAAAACACAAAATAAATTGAAAAACAAGTTCAGGAACAGCTAAAAAAATACCAATTTAGGCTTATTTTTCTGGTAAAACTACAAACATTTTCACAATATACTTCTTATTAATCAAATTATTATTATCATGAACTATGGTATATATTTTTTAACCTCCGACCAAAAAAAGGGGTGTTATAAGTTTGACGTCGATGTCTGTCTGTCTGTCTGTCTGTCTGTCTGTCTATCTGTCTGTCTGTCTGTCTGTCTGTCTGTCTGTCTGTCTGTCTGTCTGTCTGTCTGTCTGTCTGTCTGTGTGTGTGTCTGTCTGTCTGTGGCACCGTAGAGCTCAAACGGATGAACCGATTTCGATGCGGTTTTTTTTATTTGAAAGTTAATTACCATGCGGGTGTTCTGAGCTATGTTTGGTTAATATCGATTCAAAATGGCCGCCTCCACAAAATGGCGGATAAAATATTTCTTCACAACTTACCTCAATATGGGTATCAAATGAAAGGGCTTAATTAGTAGAGTACTATACACTATAACAAATTTCAAATCCAAGGTGGCCGCCACCACAAAATGGCGAATTATATATTTTTTTTCACTACTACCTCAATATGGCTATCAAACGAAAGGGCTTAATTAGTAGAATACTTTTCACTATGACAAATTACAAATCCAAGATGGCCGATATCACAAAATGGCGAATTACATTTCTTTTTTCACAGCTCCCTTAATATGGGTATCAAATGAAAGGGCTTGACTAGTAGAATGTTGTACAGATAACAAATCTTAGGTAGTCGGGGGTTAGTCAACATTTTTAATTTTGTTCTTGTGTGTATTGTTCACACAAAGATTATATATTTACCATAGTTCCTATTCATATTACGAGTATAAGTGTCAATGTTTGTTTTTTTAATAAAAATTGTCGAGACGAGCAGGACATGTGCCTGATGGTAAGCAACATCGCTGCCACATAACAGCATAGTGAGATGCAGCTATTGGAGCATGAAGATTCAAAATCATTACCTAGCACTGCATTGCACTTTGGATGTTTGTTACTCAATCACGTTGTAGCGTCTGAATGGACCCGGCTGACATTTAAAACAGTTAGATTATAGTCTGGAACAACACATAGGGTACTTTTTACCCCGGCAAAATAATGGGAACGACGAGAACGGGAACTCGCGGGTAAAACCGCCGGGCGCTGCTAGTTATACTATGTTTCTAAATGTATTTATTTTAATTAATGTATCATTCAAGGGTACCTAATACCGTGTCCATTTTGAAGTAACTCTGCTCTTTTCACAGGTTGTCTGGAACTAATTGCTTTCATTGAGAAGGTCACCAATTGTGGCACTTGGTATACTTGTTAGTAGATGGATAGTCTGCATCTGTTATTCGTTTTAGAGCAGTTTGTTTTACAAATAATGATAATTTGGAGCTAAACTGCCTCTATAAAAGAATTAGCTTAGATCCAAATGAATGAATCATTTGGATCTAAGCTAATATTTGTTTCTTCACGAACTATCAACAGGGAATTTGGCTATTTCTCATAATAGCTTGGAAAACTCAATCGTTTTTCAAAGGTCTGTTGAAAACACCAGATATAAAACATATTGTGATTATTTCTAACTGTATTAGTTTGAGTATGAAAACTAACGTGGTTATTACACATTTTAAAACCACTCTCATTTAAAAAGTTCGCCGGACGCGACCGAAACTTGAGTCGGACTGGAGATGCTTAACCCCTCCCCTAGTATAGGTACCATATACCATAAGCAGTGCACTAAATGTTCCCACAGCTGGGAATCGGCGCCTTTCGAAAGGCGAGAGTCAAGGCCATAATCCACCGCGCTGGCCCAGTGTGGGTTGGTGGATAACACATGACCTCGTAAGATTCTAGGGGCATGTCGGTTTCTTCACGATGTTTTCATTTACCGTTTTAAGTCAAAGTCAAAGTACTTTATTCATAAATGTACAATTTACACGTCAATTAATAAAAAATTAAAACAAAAGAAAGAGCATACAAATTGTATACATTTTCAAAGTTCAAAGTTTTATGCACAGGACTTCGAAATGACAATGGTGCGTGTGGGATTCGAACCCGGGGCTCCGGATCGATAGTCGCCGTTTTCCCGACTAGACCAAACTAGTATATTTTTAATAAATACCCATGTATTTATATTCTCACGTTTGATATAGTCAGTCCAGTCCGACTCAAGTTTTGGTCGCGTCCGGCGATCTTTTTAAATGAGAGTGATTTTAAAATGTATAATAACCACGTTAGTTTTCATACTCAAACTAATACAGTTAGAAAAAATCACAACATGTTTTATAATTTAATATTAAGTCACTCACAAAACATGAAGCATTCCTGAAACCATCAAAATACACTGTTCCGATGCTTATAATAACACGAAATCATCATTAATATATGTATAAATTTAAAAAAACCTATATGACTCACCTATACCTATCTGAAGTATGATCTACGAAACAAAATGAGAATCATCAAAATCGATTCGCTACTGTACAGTACATAAATAATTCTGTAATCAATGGAGTAAGCTAATTATCTCTTTATTTAAACGTCAAGATTTTTTACACTCCGTTCGTATGATAAATTAAAACAACTAATTAAAATTAGTACAATATTGAATCGTCTGTTTAGAGGCATTTTGACCGAAAAATATCAATGATTTTTTTATTAATACGATTAAAAATGACATATTTTAATGTTTTGTAATTGTACTATAGAATTTTTTAACATTGATTTTAAAAACCTAAATGGGTTTTCAATGGATCTCTTAACCAAAATTACAAATACACAAATTACGTATTTTTGATTTCAACACTAAACTACATTTATTAAAAAAGATTTCATTTTATTTTCAAAAATATGCGTAAATACGCAAATGATTATTAACAAGTTTACATTGTTGCATAGTATTAACCTTGAGAGATAATCCGACTGCACACGTCATAAAAACTATAAGGGCTGACAACAGACGCGAAAAACAACAAGTAATGGGAATGACCGCACAAGGCTACGGTACTACCGATAAAGACCCATAGGAATGTTCATACAAATGTACGCACTGAGTATCAATGACGTTAATAATGTGATGGCCCACAAGCCAACATAATAACACACTTAAATAAAACCACGGAAAACGTTTCTCAACCAGTTAAAACACAATCATTGTGAGTCGCGCACGTGAGAAACTTAGTCAAACGAGACGCTAAGATGTTTAAAGTTTTTACGTTTATAGTCTTTGTGAGTTATGCGTTTGCGGCTCCTAATCAGCCCCTTGACTTCGCTCCGTTAAACGATTTCTCGCTACAACTACTGGACCATACGTACACGTTTCAAGAAAATTTCGGGAAAAAAAATGTGGCTATATCACCGGTGTCGGTCTGGAGTGTCCTGTCTTTACTTGCTGAAGGATCGTCCGGACAAACGTTTCAGGAATTGATGAGGAATCTCCGGCTACCGATGGCGCTTCGAGAAACACAAGCACTTCACAAGGACACCAGCAATTTGCTAAGAGGTGACCGACAAGATGTGATACTCAAAGGGACGTCCACAATGTTCTCCGACTGCAGTTTGCAAATACATCCCGAGTTCTGTGAAGCAGCTGTTTCCTACAACACCGATATTTATTCCGTTGATACAACAAATACTGCTAAATTAGCACAAGATATCAACAAATACATATGTCTGGCAACAGAAGGAAGAATTTTAAACGCAGTCCGGGAAGACAGCCTAGAAAACTTGCGTTTGATACTCGTTGACGCTCTGTACTTTAAAGCAAACTGGACTTTACCATTCGACGCAACGCTAACTAAGGAAGAAGATTTCTACGATTACCAGGGAAAATCAATAGGAAAAATCAATATGATGTACCAAAAGGGTCCTCTCGCTGTTGTAGATGTAAACCAACTCCAGGCCCAAGTTTTGGAGATGCCGTACGGGAAAAACAAGGAATTTTCAATGATCATTCTTTTACCTTTCGACGGTACACCCATAAAGCAAGTGTTATCCAATTTAGCGTCCCAGCCGTTCACATGGATAAATTATTTAAAAAGTGACGAAGAATCTTCAGATATAGATGTGTACGTTCCTAGATTTAAGATCTCAGCGCAAGCAGATTTGATTCCTCCTCTCCAGTATTCTGGAATCCAGTCAATCTTTGATGTGGAGAAGGCTGAATTACCTGGAGTGTCGGATAGTCCTTTGTATATTACTTCTGTGACCCAGAATGTTGACCTTGAAGTGACTGAGGAAGGAACGGTTGCGGCTGCCGCTGTGGTCGTCGGTTTGGAAGACAGATTTTTAGGAAACAGGTTTGAAGCGAACAGGAATTTCGCCTTCTTAATAATGGAGAGGAAAAGAAATCTAATCCTCTTTGCTGGCGTCTATCAGGAACCTTCAGTAGTTTAAGAGACAATACTGTGATTTATTACGTGTACGAGTACGAATGAATGTGCCGCGTAAATGATGGCAATTTGTGTCAATTAGATGTATATTTATGTTGTGATTGCCCGTTATTATGTAAATCCGTGTGTTTAAGTTATTAAATTGATAGTTTTATTAATTTGTGATATTTTTTTTGTAAATGACGCGTCAGGAAATGAATTTTGTAACAAGATGAGAATATAAACTAATGACCTGAGACCTGAGGTATTGCCTTGAAAATGTGTGTTGATAGTCGTCATCTGTTCTGAGATTTAATTTCCTTATACACTTTTTCGTCGTGGCTTGGAGGTATCCATTTTTCAAGTAAAGTATGGCTGTAGATTTTTTCGTAAAACAATAGGTAAGCCCCGTGTTTTTTGTACATAATCCCAGCCTCGATTTTTGGAGGGGTCACCAGTACGCAGCCTCAGATTTTGGAGGGGGTCACCAGTATAAATACAATAAATCGAGTAAAAATACTTTAATAGTAGCGCCCCAAGATTTTACCCTCGTAGTTCCCGTTCTAGTTGTTTTCCCGCGTTAAAAATAGTCTATATACTATTAGATATTTTTTATTTTCTTAGACTTTTAGTTTGACGGATATGATTTTGGGGGAGTCATATCCCCTGTGACGACCGGGACCCCTCGGACCGCGCCTGGCTGGTAGGTATCATCAGCATAAGCTGCCCACTAAATAGAATAAATGTTCCCTCTGTTGGGACTCGAGACCTTTTCTCGCAAGGAGAGAGCCAAGGCCATAATACGCTACGCTGGCCCAGTTCAGGTTGGTAGATGACATACTCGTATTATGACCTTGAAAGATTCTAGGAACATGTCAGTTTCCTCACGATATTTTCTTTCGCCGTATTTTTAGTTAGTAGCATTACGCACATGACTTCGAATAGAAGACCAGACGTAACTTATAAGCTAGTTGTTCATAATTATGTTCATACCAGCACTATGTTGTAAACATGAAGATTAAAAATAAATTACAAAACCAATAACGTCAGGTAACAAGAACAAAATTAAAAAATTTTGATTAACCCCCGACTACCTTGGATTTGTTATCTGTACAACATTATACTAGTCAAGCTCTTTCATTTGACACCCATATTGAGGGAGTTGTGAAAAAGAAATGTAATTCGCCATTTTGTGGTAGCGGCCATCTTGGATTTGAAATTTGTCATAGTGCAAAGTATTCTACTAGTCAAGCCCTTTCGTTTTTGATACCCATATTAAGGTAGTAGTGAAAACAATGATATAATTCGCCATTTTGTGGTGGCGGCCATCTTGAATTTGAAATTTGTTAAGTATATAGTATTTTACTAGCCAAGCCCTTTCATTTGATATCCATATTGAGGTAGGTTGTGAAGAAATATTTTGTCCGCAATTTTGTAGAGGCGGCCATCTTGAATCAATATTATCCAAACATAGCTAAGAACATCCGCATGGGTATTAATTTTCAAATAAAAAAAACCGCATCGAAATCGGCCCATCCGTTTGAGCTCTACGGTGCCACAGACAGACATACACACAGACAGACAGACAGACAGACATCGACGTCAAACTTATAATACCCCTTTTTTTGGTCGGGGGGTTAACAATAGGTACAGAAACAGAGAAATTACAGGGCTTAGAGATATAACATCTTAGATATACTCGTATAATGCTTGACAGTTTTCTGTACAATAATTATTGTAATACAGTAAAGTAGTCGTTTCAAACTTTGAAAATGTATACAATTTGTATGCTCTTTCTTTTGTTTTTATTCTTTATTAATTGACGTGTAAATTGTACATGTATGAATAAAGTACTTTGACTTTGATCTCTAGGTGATGAGCGCAGTGGAGTGCTAGGTAATGATTTGGACTCTTCATGTTCCAATAGCTGCGTGTCACTATGTCACATGTGGCAGGGGTGTTGCTTACCATCAGGCACATGTCATGCTCGTCTCGTCACTTCTTGTATAAAAACAAGAACAAAATTAAAATTTTGACTAACCCCCGACTACTCAGATTTGTTATCCGTACAACATTCTACTAGTCAAGCCCTTTCATTTGATACCCATATTAAGGATGTTGTGAAAAAATACATGTATTTCGCCATTTTGTGGAAGCGGCCATCTTGGATTTGAAATTTGTCATAGTGCAATGTATTCTACTAGTCAAGCCCTTTCGTTTGATACTGATATTGAGGTAGTAGTGAAAAAATAATAAAATTCGCCATTTTGTGGTGGCGGCCATCTTGGATTTGATTTTTTATAGTGTATATTACTCTACTAGTAAAGCCCTTTCATTTGATACCCATATTGAGGTAGGTTGTGAAGAAATATTTTGTCCACCATTTTGTGGTGGCGGCCATCTTGAATTTATATTAACCAAACATAACTAAGAACATCCGCACGGATATTAACTTTCAAATAAAAAAACCGCATTGAAATCGGCCCATCCGTTTGAGCTCTACGGTGCCACAGACAGACACACACACACACAGACAGACAGACAGACAGACATCGATGTCAAACTTAAAACATCCCTTTTTTTGGTCGGGGGTTAAAAACAGAAACTTCTAAGAATGTAAAATTTATCGTTTTTGATGTTTTTTAACTGACTTCAAAAAAGGAGGTGGTTCTCAAGTTGGTTGTATGTTTTTATTTTGTGTGTGAACTCCCCCAATCCTGAATCGATTTTATTGAGTGAGCCTTTATTGTGTGGTAGATCAATTATTAAACCCCGACCAAAAAAAGGGGTGTTATAAGTTTGACGTCGATGTCTGTCTGTCTGTCTGTCTATCTGTCTGTCTGTCTGTATGTCTGTCTGTCTGTATGTCTGTCTGTCTGTCTGTCTGTCTCTCTGTCTGTCTGTCTGTCTGTGTGTGTGTCTGTCTGTGGCACCGTAGAGCTCAAACGGATGGGCCGATTTCGATGCGGTTTTTTTATTTGAATGTTAATTACCGTGCGGATGTTCTTAGCTATGTTTGGCTAATATAGATTCAAGATGGCCGCCTCCACAAAATGGCGGACAAAATATTTCTTCACAACCTACCTCAATATGGGTATCAAATGAAAGGGCTTAACTAGTAGAATACTATACAGTATAACACATTTCAAATCCAAGATGGCCGCCACCACAAAATGGCGAATTACATTATTTTTTTCACTACTGCCTCAACATGGGTATCAAATGAAAGGGTTTAACTGGTAGAATACTATGCACTATGACGATTTTCAAATCTAAGATGCCCGCCACCACAAAATGGCGAAGTGCATTTCTTTTTTCACTACTCCTTCAATATGGGTATCAAATGAAAGGGCTTGACTAGTAGAATGTTGTACAAATTACAAATCCGAGGTAGTCGGGGGTTAATCAATTTTTTTATTTTGTTCTTGTCATACTTTAGAGGTGTGGTCCATGCGCCGCAGCAAAAACTGTAGGAAAACGTAGAGTAATGTAACTACTTGGCCAAAAAAGTCCAACATATCTATCAATAGAACAATCGATGGAACTAGTGGGAACAGATCGGTTTGTAATGCAACGTACGGGACCTAGTTTTTTTGGCATATGTTCAAGGAAGTCCCTTGAATATAATTCCAAGTTGGCGCGGCGGGGGGTGGTTCACTTCAGCCGCCATCTTGGAAAACACGTTTTATTCAATATCTCGCGAACCGCACATCGTACGATAAAAATTGTTGAAATCATTACTGCAATTGCATTGCATATTTCATGCTCTACAATTCAACTACCATTATTTTTTGTTGTTTTCCAAGATCGCGGCTGAAGTTAACCATCCCCGCCGCGCCAACTTGGAATTACATTCAGGGGACACCCATAAACATATTAAAAAAAAACAGGTCCCGTACGTAGCAATAAAAAACCCCCGGTGCTTGGCTATGCTTGCTATTTACGTTTTATCGAAATCGTAACGATATTTGAAAAAACTATAATTTTCTTACTTCGACGACATAACTTCTTACTACTTCGCTATTTCATTGGAACATTGCGAGTAGTGTCAGTAGTCCGGTTGTTAGTTCGGTTAATCGAACTACTGCAACTTTTTGGTGTCAGTAGTTCGGTTGCACGTCATCACCGAACTGTTGACACTGCGGAGTGCCAGTAGTCCGGTTGTTAGTTCGGTTAACCGAACTACTGCAACTTTTTAGTGTCAGTAGTTCGGTTGTACGTCATCACCGAACTGTTGACACTGCGGAGTGCCAGTAGTCCGGTTGTTAGTTTTTTAATGTTAACTTTTTAGTTGCATTAGTTTTGATTCTATCTAAGCACTGAACTATTGCTTACATATAGAAATTCAGGTTCATCTAAGCACCGAACTATCGATACACCACTTCAGTTGATTGAAAACTAGCGACTCTCTCACCATCTCAGCGGTATATAAAAATATATACTAACTTTTTGCGATTGTTCATGTAAGTTTCATTTGTATCAATCTTTAAGGGCGTGTGGGCCGTAATTTTGAATTTTTAAAACAACTTTAAGACCTTTAAAATAGTGTATTAAACTCTGAAAAAAATATATGTCGCCTCTTTACAAGAGCAACGTGACATCTCATAAAAACGAGTTTTTTTATTATTTGAAATTCAAAACCGCGACGTCGAATTTTATTTTCTACAAAAACGGGGCATTTTAAAACTGAATATTAAAGGAGCTATGAGTAAAAGAGACGAGACGACTGTGGTAAATGGTGTTATCACGTTGTCTCTTTCGGTGTTGCGCACTACTTCGACAACGCGACGTGTTGGTTTGCCCGCACGGGGAACGAGTGAAGTGCTCTGCTTTTGACAAAAACGTGTTATCACGAGTATAACCAGTTTTTAGTGGAAGGTATGATGTTTCTTGTTATTATTTACTTTAACTTGAATAATGTGATATTAGTTATTTAACTCGTTTTCGTTGCAAAACTCGTGAGTTTTGAAAATGAGATAATGATCATTGTCACATTATTAATGAAAAAGTTTCAAATTTTCTTTGTGATATTTTTGAATGTAACTATGTTGCTGATGAATCATTTTCAAATACTATGGGTCATTTTATATTACATCATTATTTTCGAAAGCCTTTAAGATTGTGTTTATATTATGCTAAAATGTTACATTATACATGCTAAAATAAAATAACTTTTACGAATTCGTTTTTCAGATAGTGTCACGATCTATCGAAATAACGAATCAGCTATAAACGACTAGGCGTTAAAAACAATTTAAGTGTACAACTAAGTGATTTATACTCTCTTATAGACGAGAATGATAATGCCAAAAGCTCAACTAACACTTTGCAGATATGGACAGAAGGTTTTTACTTGTAGGTAAGTAAGTACTGATATTTTTCTAGTAGTTATTTTCTATAATTTCATGATTTCAATCCTCTTTGTAGACAAATACACCGCAGTAGATTCAAACCCAAGCTTGTAGAAATTGACTAGTAGCAGCGGTTCTTCTAGTTCTAGCAGTTTTCGAGTTCTAACAGTTTTTCAAGCAGTGGTCCATCTATGTAACCAATTTAATTAAGTTTAGATGTTAAAAGTAAATAATTTATAATATCCCACTATTCTTACAAAATTTGAGGATAATTGATCAAACTAATACCACACCACTACGCTTCAAGAGATTGATTGTATTTATAACATTTCAGACAGCGACGGCTCATTAAAGGTTCCTGATTATAAATGCCAACTCCAACACCAACAAAATTTTCCTGGTACTTATGTAGAACTATAATTATATCACTACTAACTATAATTACATTTCAGATGATCATAATTTGTTTACATCTAATATGATCTTCAAGCAGTGTCCCAAAGGACACGTCTCAGTTCTTTACCACGAGCCTAAACTAGCATAAGCAGCCCGTTAAATTTAATGTTCCTCCTGCTGAGACTCGGAGCCTTCTAGCAAGGAGATAGTCAAGGCCGTATTCTACCACGCTGGCTCAGTGCGGTTTGGTAGATGGGTGGGTGGTCATTTCACACAATACCATCTGACCCCAAACTAAGATGACAGACAACTTTGAAAGATTCTAGATACATTTCGGTTTCCTCACAATGTTTTCCTTCGCCGTTTTAAGTTAGCTGCATTACGCACCTGACTTCGAAAAGACAGTGGTGCGCGTAGGATTTGAACCGTGGGGCTCCGGATCAACAGTCGCCGTTCTCCCGACTAGACCAGCAGTAACTTGAAATTTAATAAGTACTTACCTATAACTTTCATAAAAATAATTCAATTGATAGGTGTCAACAAAATAGCTACCAGTATTTATAAATTCTAGAGAAAAAATTCCGCAACTACTCAAGACCTCGATGTTGTCTTTTAGTTGATTTTGTATTTTGATAATTGTTTTGATTTGTATCGTATAAAAAAGTATGAAACCACTTCGCTGAACTTTGCAATGAAGACAATAATACTGGCTGGACTGAAGATGATAAAAGTTCAAAGCCCTGATCCCGATGCTCTGGCTCTGACAAATTATTATTCAAGAAATCTATAGTGGTGAAGATAAAAGAACTTAAGAAGGAATAAATAAAATAGAGAGAAAAAAGCTGATCTCATCGATTTGGTCAATAAAAAAAATTGGTTGCCTGTAAAGTCGGTATACGGGCGAAAGTTTTACGTGACAACGACTTTGAGTGGTAAAATAATTTTACGGAAGGGACGCGTGCCTTTCACTTTTTATGTCTGTCTCTCTCGCTCTTAGGCGGGCTAACCATGCCCGAGTGGAAGGGACGCGTGCCTCTCACTCGCTCTCGTTGTGAGCGCATAACGTGAGCGGAGCGTAACGCAGTTTCTTGAAGTGTCACCCGGCAAACCCATTTATAAGACGTTGTCACGTCAAAACCTCATTCCTAGATAACACAAGCCATTTTACGAATCGTTGAAATAAGATGGATTAAGTTTCACGACTTATTTTATTGTATTTTCTTGAAATATTTAATTGCTACATTGCATGAGAAAAACGAGTAGTGAAGGTGAGTGTTGATGTACGTCACAAAGCCTAAAAAGCCCCTTAAACCTACGCCCGAGTTACAAGTCTCGGGATCTACTCGAGTTTTTTTCTCTCTGCCACACGATGGACCCGGCACAAGCACGGAATGCTAAGAAGATCGTCTCTCTAAAATGATTTTATTAGTAGTATCAGAATTTCTGATTCTATGCTTATGAAGGGTGATAGCAATGTTCTTATTTTGAATTTCTAAATTTTATAAAACTGGGTGCCATAATTTATTGTGTTAGAAGACGTTAAAACTAAGACTAGACAAGTTTGAGTAGGTATAGTTAAGTTTTAATTTTTTTTTAGTTTTGATTTTTTTATTTGTATAAAAGTAGTTTTTAGTTCCTTATAATTTTAATTAAAGCTAGTGTTACTTAATTACAATGCGATTGATGAATCTCTTGTTGATTATTGTGCCATACGCCATTGTTTTAGTGAATTTGTTTGTTCAAAATACATTATTTTTATTTTCATAGTGTGTTTTATTTTACTTATCACACAGCCTTACTTCTAAATTTATCATCTTCAGTGTGATAAATCGATATGTTACAAACATTTTGCTACATATTTTCATTAAAAACGTGACATGTGTGTTTGTGTTTTTTTTAATTAGTTTTTTTTACTTATTTCATATCGAACTGAGCTATTTTTGCTCATTTTCAGAAAGCGCATTAATTACCGTAACAACTTAATTGTTTTCCGACAGCAAAATTATCAATATTTTAGAATTTATCAACGCTTAAATGTTTAAAATTGCTCTCCTGTAAATTTGTGGTTTTTTAAATATCACGTTGTTCTTGTAAAGAGGCGATGTATTAGTTAAGGATCTTTTCTAGTGCAATTCGCAGTCAATAACACGATTTAATACATTTTACTAGATAGAAAAAAATCCCAAAGTTACCTCTTTTCAAAAAGTTATTTCAAGTTTATGACTAAACTAATGATTTTTTTTACTAAATTTTTGTACTCAACGAAAGCCACTAAAAAGTTATAGATGCATTCGCAGAGTTTGACTTGATAAAAAGTATCAGTTATTCACTATGTTTTAATATCTACCATATATATAGCGCGCCGTTCGGCAGGCCTGATCAGTCGCGTTTCGGCGCTCACGGACGACGGGCCTGTGCTTGATTTTGCAATTTTGACAACCAATAAATTTTAAATATTACGATCATAGTGCCACAGTATAACAATATCAGTAGGTATTACTAGTGAAGCACGCTATGATCTTGATCTTTGATACCGTTTTCATTGGAATTGCAAATAGACGCTGATACTAATTAGTACGCTGTTTACTTTATGTTGTAGACCAATAGGGGAGTCTCAAAAAACTGACGTCAATAACACATCAGTAAAAAATTCAATGCAGATGCAATGGAAAATAGATAAGTAAAATATTCGTGCGTCAAATCAGAGATCGGGATAAGGAAATAATGAGAGGGGAGAATTCCCCTGCGTAAATCCCCCAATATAAATCCTATGTTAGGTATCATAAATGATACCTAACTTGCATTTATATGCCATTTAGGTAAATTCTTTGGTAGTAAGGTAAATGCAAGTTAGGTATCATTTATGATACCTAAAGTTAGGTATCATTTATGATTAGGTATATGCCATTTAGGTAAATTCTTTGGTAGTAAGGTACTTAGTGCTTGGAAGAAAAGTCCTCGTATACAGATTTTACCACTTTAAAAGAGACTCTTGCGCAAACTATTCAGTTATAAAAAAAATGTAAGGAACTTCAATATAATTTTTGAACATCTATCCATAGATACACATATGATTTTGATAGTTTTTTTTTTAATTTCTTTTCCAAGTTTGTGACACCACCAAAATGTATTGTTTTTTCTTTTTTTGTATGAAAATGTTAATATTGTTCATAGAATACCTGTACTTAACAAGTTTTAATAGTATACTTCTTATAGTTTCGGAGAAAAATGGCTGTCACATACGGATGGACAGACATAACGTATATTTTAAAATTTGTCTACAAATCCCTAAAAACCCAACTTCGTTCATTTAAAACTCATTTAAATGGAAATTTAGACACTCGACCAAATTTGATAAGAAGCCTTTTAGGCAGTAAAACTACTCGTAGTATTGAACTCTGTACTAAATTTCCGATTCGTATTTTTTATATAAGGTTTAGAATCATTTCCTGAGCATAAAATTACAAAATAATAACAAATCCAGGTTCATCCAGGTCCATCTTCAAGCGCCAGCTCGAAAAAACGTTTTTGGCCGATATTCCGAAAAAGTTATAAAGCCTATTATTATTGTAGAAAATAAAATTTCCCAGCTTTTGTTGCCAGTAAACTTTTTTTTCGAACTTACCGTTTACGATTTGTTATGTCCAATTTAATGATAATGTGAATTCTGTTCCCAGTAGCATAAACATGTCTCTTTTTACCGGAATGGAAGAAGGGTTTCGCGTTTCTCGCATATCTTTATGTTTGTTCAACTTTTATTTCCACATATCTTCCAAACGGCTGGATGGATTTTGGTAACTAAGATATTCTAAGACTAGTCTCATTCGCCAAAGTGTCCTTAGATAGTAGGTAATATTTTTTTTTACGTGTAGTTTTTTTTTGTAGTCGGGGTTTTAAATTAAAGTTATTCTATCATATTGCTCGTTGCTCGAATAAACAGCACCGTTCGTCATCATGATTGAAGAGTTGAACGAAGAGTTTGGTCTCCACTTTTGTAATAATAACAACTAAGCTGTGAAACGCATTACCAGAGTGGGTTTTTGTCGAAGGTTCGAACCTTGGGGTTACGCGGTACACTGTGTTTGTTTCTATTAGAGAAGCAAGTTCCATCGTAGGCCACATCATTTTCATCCACTATTATCGGCATCATCGCAACCATATCATTAAATGGGTTATAAATCGTAAACGGTAAGTTTTACAAAAAAAGTTTACTAGCAACAAAAGATGCAAAATTTTATTTTCTACAATTATTGTCAAAACATATAGTTTCCAAAATATCGGCTAAAACAGTTTTTTTTTCAATTAGCGTTTGAAGCTCTACCTAGATCTGTGAGCATTTTGTAATTTTATGCTCAGTAAGTGATCTTTACCTCACAGAAAAAAATTGTTGGGAACTTGTGAATTATTAGGAAACATTTTAAAAAGATGCATGAAATTGGGAAAGCTGTTCTCAACTTATAGTGTGACCAAAAAAGAAAAGGTTGAGTTTTGTCTACCTACCGTGTAGTAATAGTAGAGATAAATTTAATATTTCTTCGTTTATATAGCAACAAAACTCTAATCATAAACAAACAAACATAAACAAATCTTGAACAAAAAATGAGTTTAAATTACATAGTCCAATATTTTAATGTTATTTCTGCACTGTGGCACCGATTCCGCGGTCGGTGACGGTCGCGAGAACAAGACAGCGTTAAATGCCTACTTTGACAGAATTACCTGGCCTTAACCCATTTGGCGCCGCTGGTGTCAATTTGATGAGTAAGTACATATTATTATAACTATTTTCCAAGTTGATAATTAGTACAGATTATATCTAAAATCTAAAATTATAAAGTAAACTTGTATAGTAAAATGAACGACAACGATGATTTTAAGATAATGCAGCGAGGAAGAGGCAGGGTGTTATTTTTTTCTGGATACCAGTTTTATAGGAATTCCGTATATGCCTCAAAAAACAGCTTTTGCCGTTGCAAATATTAGAAGACCGAATGTGCAATGTAAGGGCTACGTTACAATATCAAAAGTAAGCATTTGATGCCTATATCTCCTTATTTTCATTTATGGTTTGTAGTTCCTTACTTTATAATAATATAATACTAGTGGAATCGTATGAACTGTGTTTTAGGAAGCGGACAAAATCGAGAAAGCCAGTGAGCATACCTGCAATTCGGATTTTTTTAAATTGATGCTTTGATAAATAAAAGCATAATTGAGGCTGCGAAAGGCAGATAACCTGCACCCAGAGTATATCGCTAATGTTAAGTTTGCATTAAAAAATAAGGGTCTAGATTTAGCCACTCCCAACCCAATTCCATCATTCTCTCAAAAGAAATCTACAATTTAAGTTTCTTCGAGAATCTAAGAACGTAAGATTCGCCAAAATGCGGGAGTAAGAACGTAAGATTCGCCAAAATGCGGGAGTAGAGAAAATACGCCCAACATCTTTTTCCGAGATGCAAGTTCCTACGTTGTGTTCTGATATTCTACTGGCAGATTATTTTGATGGTGATATTAGAATTGTATTTTTTTGTAGTAATCATGCACGAGATTTTTTTAAACAGATTAAAGTGTACTTTATGGATGGTACGTTTAAAGCCAGCCCTATTCCATTTTGCTAATTATTCAGCATACTTGGCGACTTGGGTAGTTCAATTGAAGCTATAAACATGATCCTACGGGCATTTGCTTTCATATCCTATAAAAACACGAGTCTTATAACATCGTCTTTGAATTAATAAGTACAAAATTCCAGAGTGGGATTCCAAGGAAATACATGTAGATTACGAAAAAGCTACCCCGAATGCCATAAAATCTGAATTTAAAAACTAATGCAACTAACACTAAAAAACTAACAACCGTACTACTAGCACTCCGCAGTGTCAACAGTTCGGTGATGACGTGCAACCGAACTACTGACACCAAAAAGTTGCAGTAGTTCGGTTAACGAAACTAACAACCGGACTACTGGCACTCCGCAGTGTCAACAGTTCGGTGATGACGTGCAACCGAACTACTGGCACCAAAAAGTTGCAGTAGTTCGGTTAACGAAACCAACAACCGGACTACTGGCACCCGCAGTGTCAACAGTTCGGTGATGACGTGCAACCGAACTACTGGCACCAAAAAGTTGCAGTAGTTCGGTTAACGAAACTAACAACCGGACTACTGGCACTCCGCAGTGTCAACAGTTCGGTGATGACGTGCAACCGAACTACTGGCACCAAAAAGTTGCAGTAGTTCGGTTAACGAAACTAACAACCGGACTACTGGCACTCCGCAGTGTCAACAGTTCGGTGATGACGTGCAACTGAACTACTGGCACCAAAAAGTTGCAGTAGTTCGGTTAACGAAACTAACAACCGGACTACTGACACTACTCGGAACAATGTGTAACTTAGTTGATTTCACAAACATTGGGAAATTTGGAGTTTAATTTTAAATTGAAGTTGGATTATTTGTGGTTTAGATGTACATCTAGATTTAAAAAGTTCTACGAATGATTGTTCTTTAGCAAAAACTGTTTCATTTTTCATAGAACTTAAGTAACACAATTTGCTTCTGTGGATATTATATTACATGTATGGAAAGTAATAAATTTTTTGTGGTTTCAGAAATTTGGTCGGCCGTAAATTATTGCGCGGCAAAAAATGTGGTTTTCCACGATTTTAATTACTTTGAAACCTATTTTAGAACGTTATTTAGGCGTGCTTCTATTAAAACACGTTAATACATACAGAGTAGCTCTGAATTACAGGCTATAGAGACATATTAATAATATAGGTAAAGCTGAAGAGGTTTTTTTATTTAAAATCTCATGAACACTTATACCCGAGCGACACGAGGCTAGTTTATCAAGCTAGTGTTAGTAGGCTAGAGTCTGGCCAACGAAAGTAGATACTGGATTTTTTCGCAAACTTTTTACATGACAACACTTCAGTGTTCCTACCATCGGGTATTTACCCTACGAATTGGGATATTTTAAACAGAAAGTCAAAATCAAAAATCAAAAAACTTTATTAACCATAATACAAGCATTCATACAGTTTTAACAATTAAAACAAAATTTCTTAAAATCATACACAGTGCATTGTTAATAAAACTGTTCTTAATAATGACTGTCTGGCACCCGAACTAGTTAATAAACTGTGTTTCTGGTGCCAGAGCCCACCGTGTTTTCATAAATTTGTATTTAATTTTTACTTGTTAATATACATTAAATGTGGGTACTTAGCGAGGAAATACATGGAACCAAAGTTAAAGCGTCGGCCGGCATCCCGATAACAGGTAGACAAATTACTCGACCTAAGGTCGGTGGCACACCGAGAGTTTTGTAACCGCCGACGTAAAAAAATAGTTTATTTATTAGTACTTAGGGACACTTGATTCCAAAAAGGCATTTTCAAAACAAACTGATTTAAACATTATATGAAATAAGTTTTAAAAATTCGTATGTGATCTAAAATTGTTTTCATCAAAAATAAGTACGACGCATGTAGGTACGTGTTGGCGATTATTTCAAGAGCAACACTAAGCCTTAAGTTGACCTAATAAATAGATTCATTAATTACGCTATTTAATAGAGAATAGCTTGTGCAATGTCTTGTTAATTTTCGGCGATAATCCGAAAGATTTGGTAGAATCAGTATCAGTGTATGGTACCCCCATCTCTGACGCAACAAAATGGCGTGTTTTTTGTTTCGTAGTAGCTGGCTTGTGTTTATTTTTGGCGAGATTTTCAGTTTAGGGATACCATGCTGATATATTTTAAATTTGCCGCGCTTTCTCAGTATCAACTTTCGTTAGCCAGACTCTAGCCGGCTCTACCTTCGTGTAGACAAAACTAGCGTTGTGTAATGTTGTTAAAACGAAGCTAGGCGTACTAAGTTACTAGCTTGCTATCCTAGCTTGAAAAACTAGCCTCGTGTAGCTCGGGCATTACTGGATCGATCACAAAAATCTTTCGCCGTTCTATCTGCTTTTTCTTCTTCAATTACTTTGGAACGACTTAACGGATCGGATTCCAATTTCGAACACAGTTACACTATAGTCTGGAATACCATAGGCTACTTTATATTCCAAGAAACTAATGTGAATTGGAACTACGCCAGTAAAACCGAGGGGCGCTGTTACTCTATCATAAGTACCTACTCTGTGTTTACAATTATGAAAGCAGTGGCCCATGATTTTACCTGCATAGTTTGTGTTTCGGTATTTTTTCCAAGATAAAAAGTAGTTATGTGATATTTCAGACATCTAACTGAGTTACAAATTTCAACGCGAATCGATTAGACGTTCTGACGTGATTGAGCAAGAAACATTCGCACTTCTATAAAACATGCTTTGGGTAGTTTGGGGCTAGTTAATGTGAGGAACGT
Organism: Ectropis grisescens; assembly: GCA_017562165.1. Taxonomy (NCBI): domain Eukaryota; kingdom Metazoa; phylum Arthropoda; class Insecta; order Lepidoptera; family Geometridae; genus Ectropis; species Ectropis grisescens. The sequence continues at coordinate 13,727,500 of CM029794.1, read as the reverse complement.
ACACCAATATTTATGTATTATCTCCAGTTAGGACTAAAGTTTTTTTACAAGATAAGTCTACGTTTAATTATAACTTGTGGCCTAGGATGTGAACCTTTTATCTAATCTTTTTTTAACTTTGATAGGTTTGCACTTGACCGCCATCTCGTCTACGATTCATCTGGTCTATGATGGAGCGTGTTTACCTAGAAGAAACTGATTCACTCTCAATTTAAAGACACCATGATTGTAAACTTCGGGAAAACTCCGCTTAGGCAAAGCCTTAGCGCTTAGGCCTTGACGTTCTTATCACAAAAGTAGAGTCAAACCTATTCGTTCGTGTCTTGTTGCTTGTGTTACTTATCTGGTCACTTGGTCCCATAAAAAACATGCCCATCTCTACTCAGAATTATGGACTCTAGCATTATTATGTTTTAACTGCTATCATTTTATGCTACACGTGCAATGCGTGATCAAATATATACTTAAGTTAGATTAGGCTTTAACATAAGTAATATTAAGTTATGGCTGGTCTAGTCGGAAGAACGGCGACTGCCGATCCGGAGCCTCAGCTTCAAAACTATGCACACCACTGTCTTCTCGAAGTCATGTGCGTAACGCCGCTAACTTATAACGGTGCAGGAAATCATCGTGAGGAAACCGACATGTTCCTAGAATCTTTCAAAGTCATGTGTCATCCACCAACCCGCACTGGGCCAGCGTGGTGGATTGTGGCCTTGACTCTCTCCTTGCGAGAGAAAGCTCCCAGTCACAACAGTGGGAACATGTAGTGGGCTGTTTATTACATTATTTTATTATAAACCTTTTCAGATTTTGTATGTATGATATGATTAAAAATCGTAAAATTATTTCCTATTCGCCCACTGCATAGACATTGAACTCGCTTGACCCCGAATATAAAATATCAACAATGAGGCGATTAAATTGTGACAAAATTACATGAAGCGAGGTTATTTAATTTTTATTATATCTAACCAAAATTCTTTGATTCACTTCGGATATTTTTCTCACATTAAATAAATTGCATGCGAAGACTAATGAGAACAGATGGACAATTCAACTTAATGGTTTGAAATAAAATTACAGGTAAAATTTTAAGTTCTTGAATTACTCTCCCTACTACGGTTATGATGAATTGTGTTTAATTTTAGAAGTGGTTGCCAAAATATACAGGGTTACTGGTACTCAGCCTCTACTCATTTAAGGGTATATTCCGTATATGTGTCACCGGAAAATAATAAGAACCGTTAGTTAATCAATTCGCTAGATAGTTGATCAACGTACGGAAAATAACAAACGGCAGTTGAAATGTATTATTTAACGCAATGAATTTACGTTAATTGATCTACTAACGGTGCGTGGCGGTTATTTAATAAATCACGATTTTGCTGCAAGTGAAATCATTCACAAATGGGTCAATCGCTGCTCAGCGTACTATTTGACGGTACTCTATTACCCGTCAATTAATACACTGTTCTCTGATTGGTCGATGGCATTCATACAATCATTTGGCAAATTTTTATTCTGAGTTCTTACCTACCGTCTACTTCTTGAGACCACGTGTCAAAGAGTGCGTGCGCTCTTGTTACGCAAATCTTAATATTTTTTGACCTGGCAAACACACTTTTTTATTTTGAATGGGAAAAAACATACACCTTCAAAAATTTTATAACAAAAGTTGTCACATTTAATGTACTAAACATGCCCTTATAACGATGCAGGCTGGTTACCAATACCCCTGTGACTGTAGGTTATAGGTGCCATCTCAGATTACAGAACAAAAGGTGTGATTAAAGAACAAAATTTTGTTCTGCAATCTGAAGGTATTGGGACCAAAGATTTTTTTAATCTCGTTGCAAAGCGTGATTGTCTTATAAGCAAACTCCAAAGTACAAAAATATCTCAATATACAGTTTGTTTCTCATAAAACAAAGTATAAATGTTATGTCATGTTTAAAGTTAAAATAAAATAAATATGGCTAAAAACCACATTCCCTAAAAAATATATGCATGCACATGCACAGCATTTAGTTTTCAAACAAATCAACAAAAACTATACTCTCAAAACAAAGCGCAATTTATATCTATGGTTAAATTTCAAAAAAAAATATTTTCTTTTTGATATAATACACTATTATATACAGAGAGATAGCATAAAATAAATTTATTTTTCTAATAAATTTGTTTTTCTACGATTTAGTATACAAAAGAGAAGCTTAATGCTAGGATTCCTTTTAACCAGCCAGGTACGAGTAAGTAGGCAAATTTCGGCGGAACATAAATAATTTAATGAAGAGGTGTTGTACATAACTGTTAAATTTAAAACTGTTAAACATGATGTTGTAAGTTAACAACTCAGAAAGTGAAACAAAGATACCTTAAACCATTTTGCATTATAAACCATGTGTATAGCATTGGTATATAAACTAATTAACCAGATATCTATTTTTAGTCCTTTACAATATCCATTTTTTATGCAACCTCTCTTTTCGCTGAACTCCCAGGTCTGTCTGACAAAACCATCTCACATTTTCATTTCCCGCCAGTAATCCATATTTTTAACCCCCAACCAAAAAGGGGTGTTATAAGTTTGACATCGATGTCTGTCTGTCTGTCTGTCTGTGTGTGCGTCTGTCTGTGGCACCGTAGAGCTCAAACGGATAGGCCGATTTCGATGCGGTTTTTTCTTATTTGAAAGTTAATATCCGTGCGGATGTTCTTAGCTATGTTTGGTTAATATCAATTCAAGATGGCCGCCTCCACAAAATGGCGGACAAAATATTTCTTCACAACCTACCTCAATATGGATATCAAATGAAAGGGCTTGACTAGTAGAGTACTATACACTATTAAAATTTCAAATCCAAGATGGCCGCTACCACAAAATGGCGAATTATGTTATTGTTTTCACTATTACCTAAATGTAGGTATCAAACGAACTTGACTAGTAGAATACTTTGCACTATTGCAAATTTCAAATACAATATGGCCGCTTCCACGAAATGGCGAAATACATGTCGTTTTTCACAACTCCTTTAATATGGGTATCAAATGAAAGGGCTTGACTAGTAGAATGTTGTACAGATTACAAACCCGAGGTAGTCGGGGGTTAGTCAACATTTTTAATTTTTTTCTTGTTATCGAAAGGTTTGCACAAGCCTATTGGAACGTTACACTATGCAAATAAAATATAGATGTGTTTGAGTGTGCAACTTATCCATCTGTTGTAATTATTTTGTACGACATGACATCATATGAGTAAAAAGTTTGCCGTCTCCAGTTTTTAGCTTATTTTCAAACTGACTATCCGGCTATAACTTTGTTATCTTTTTTAACTCAGCACACAATTTATCTTTGATGGTAAAATTAATTACCAGTAATTTTTTTATTGTTTTTTAACGTGTTATTTTAAAATCACGGTTCTTCAGGGTTGGGTAGAACATTTACACCGCCGAAAGGAAAATGTCACATAACATTATGACAACAGCTTACTTACAAGTTTAGGTAAAGTTTTCTTACAAATAATTTAAATATATGTGTGGACATTTCACACACAACACCATCTCACCCCAAACTAAGCAAAGCTTGTACTATGGAAGCCATATTATAGCTAATACAATATTTATATAGATGTACTTATTATACCATAGTAACGCCCCGCGGTTTTACCCGCGTAGTTCCCGTTATTTTTTCGGGATAAAAAGTATGTGTATATCTATGTGATCTTAGTGACTGTAATCATTAATAAGAAAATAACTGTGTTCCTTTCAGCCCGATCTGTGTACACGTTACGACGTAATTGAGCAACAAATATCCAAATATTCAAACATCCACACATTGCCATTTATAATAATATTAATAGTAAGTAGTATACTACCCGACTACGTAGAAAATGCGTTTTTTTCTATTAAGTAAATCATTGTGTCAATGGTTACATAATTGGACTTAGCTATATTTATGTGTATTTTGCCATGAGTACAATCCGCGAGGTATAAGCTGAGCTTTGCATTAGTGTGAGTGATCACCAATCAGGCAGGAGCTTGAAATTTTGTCCGCGAGGTATAGGCTGAGCTTTGCAATAGTGTGAGTGATCACCAATCAGGCAGGAGCGCGGCGAGACAGAATGGCGCCGCGCCTAAGGCCGTATCCTACACTATCCATGTACACTCACACAAATGCAAAGCTCAGCTTATGCCTCGCGGAGTGTACCTATGTATTTAAATTACATTGTTATTATAATCTGTTTATTTATATGCATGATTCAGTAATAATTTCTGTAATAACATTTGTACGCCGAAACAGGCAAGAACTTATGACATTAAACTTTAATTACGTCTGTACTCTGCTGTAAAGCCCGATCTACACGAGCCTAGTTTTTCAAACTGGGATAGCAAGTTTGTACTTCTAGCTTCGTGTAGACAAAACTAGCGTTGCGTAGCGTTAGTAGTACTGGCTTACTAACACTAGCTAGCTATCCTAGGTAAAAAAAACTAGCCTCGTGTAGCTCGGGCATTAATGTACTCGATACCTTAATTTGCAAAACGAATAACTCCATAGTAGCAAATTTCACAGGGGTCACACTAAATCACCACTAAAATATATTGCGCAACTGGTAATTTCGTTATTTTAAGTGTTAATTAGTTAATAATAAACACAATTTCCAAAGGGATGTTTGTTTTTTTCTCTTGATGCTTTAATTTTTTTATATTAAGTTTTTATTGGCCCTTGTGAAATTTGCTACTATGGAGTTATACGTTTTGCAAATTAAGGTATCGAAATGTGCCTACATTATCCTTTCTGACAAATGAACAGTTTGATTTCATTTGAATTATTTTTGTATGACAGTAACTCTGTATAAGTACCTACTAACTAATGAATGCAGGAAGCGTGTGTCAGTAAATTAATGTATTCTAATCTAATAATGCAGAAGTACTCGTAAATGATCATAAAATACGTGATGTTGATAAAATGATGGATCTAATGATGTGTCGAGTCATGCACCATCGATCATCGTATCACGTTTGATATTTAACTGATATTGATGCTATTTGTGAAGTATAGTTTTTGTGGATATTTTGTTGAAACAAGACAGGTACGAGTATAGGGACTGTCGGTTATGACTTACAGACTACAGACCCACATAAAATGTATGGGTCATATGAACCACCAGGAGACCTATGTAGGATGATAGAAGGGTATCAAATAATACGATTGAAAACTATGCCGTCACTTGAAAGCTGTCCAACTGAGTGCAGGTGAAGATAAGGGTTGCAACTCTCGATCATTTCTCTTTGGTAAATGATTTTTGTACGGCATTGCGGAATAACGTAACACACGTAACGTGACAAAGTAAAACGTAACCAGCGTGATAAGTGTAGACTGCTCATAGATAAACGCAAAAAAAGATTATGAGTGACAGCATTTTTTGTATGGCTCCTCTTTTGTGAATTTTTCCAACAAAAATGACTATGAAAAGATTACAATTTTCAATTTTTTTAGTATCGGTACCTCTTCTAATCCATTATTCCGCAACGCCGTCCAAAAATCATGCGACAAGGAGAAATGATCGAGAGTTGCTACCCCTATTATTCACTTGCACTCAGTTGGACAGCTTTCAAGTGACGGCATAGTTTTCAATCGTATTATTTGATACCCTTCTATCATCCTACATAGGTCTCCTGGTGGTTCATATGACCCATACATTTTGTTCACGGGCCTGTAATCTATTATAATTTTGGTCATAGACGTATAAAAAAGTCGGACGTAGTCTCGCTAAAACATAAACTAGAGTCGGCCACATTTGCACGTGTGCGTTGTCAGATTTTCACTGATAGGCTGGCATGCACTCATATACCCAAGTAGCGTGTGTAATGACTAATGACCCACTGATGTGTGTGTATCAGTCTGTATGTGACAGCACACACATGCATATAATGTGGCTGACTCGATGAACACAGTTTTTGTTTTAGCGAGACTACGTCCGACTTTTTTATACGTCCATAAATTTTGGTAATAAACAACTCAAATGTTGTCGCAATACCTCATGTATTAACCATATACCACTGTATAACTACAAAAATACTGTTACTACTTACTACGCATATCGTAAACTTGGGCACGGTATTATTATCTACTAGCTTTTGCCCGCGGCTTCATTCGCGTTTTTTAAGTCGTCGGCGTAAAGCCCAAGCGATAATACGAAATTTTTATTCTTGTAATAAAAAGTTTATTAAAACTTTTATGCCCTATTTCATCCTTTTGGAGATGGAATTTTGATAAATCCTTTATTAATAGATTCCAGTATCATATGAGGAATACGTGTGCAGAGTTTTAAGTTTAAGGATTTGGCCTGTGTATTCATACTATAAAAAACGCCATACCCTATTTTACCCTCTTAGGAGTAGAATTTCGCAAAACCCCGTCTTAGCGAGCGCCTATGTGCTAAAAAACACCTCCGTGCAATGTGTTATGCTAAGTTCTAATCTTACTGTATTCCAAATATCACCCCGAACCGTTCAGACATTACGACGTGATTGATCAACAAACATCCAAAAATTTGTTATTTATGATATTATAGTAGGAAATAAACTGTATTTTTGAATCACTCTATCTATTAAAAAACCGAGTCAAAATGTACCTGGTAGTTTTAAAGTTCTAAGCATATGTAGGGGCAGACAGACAATAGTGACTTGAATTAAGTTTGTTTTATACTATGTATAGTCATTATACTGATATTAGAATATAGTTACTCAACAAGTAAGTACGTACATCTTGGCCAGCGCGAGGGCACCTCAGAGGTTTTATATTCTACGCATAGACAGACACATTTTATACAGAGGCCTGCCTAATTATTTCCAGTCACAAAAACCTCAGTCTTAGGTCAGTTCAGGGTCACCAGGTGGTCATCTTGCATTCTTAAAAACTCAAGTGTATTTGGATACGTTTAAGTACGCCAGTTGTGACACCTATATGTTATGAAACGTTTTTAAGATGTGGTCACTGGTCATAAATTTTGTCGAAAGAAAATAATATTATTATAGATAGACTTATAGTACAGTATAAAGAAAAACTTATAGACTGCAGGCCAATGAACTAAATTTGTGGGTCAAATGAACCACCAAAAGACCCATGTATGATGATAGAAGGGTATACAATAATAAGATTGAGCACTATGCCGTCACTTGAAAGCTGTCCAACTGAGTGCAGGTGAAGATAGGGTTGCAACTCTCGATCATTTCTCCTTGTCACATGATTTTTGTACGGCATTGCGGAATAATGAATTAGGAGAGGTATTATATCACCAAGATTAAATAAGATAGGAAACTCTTTATTAAAAGCCACAATATAAGAGCACAAAATAAACTTAAGCTATCATACAAAATTGATATTTTAATTGGCATCATATCGCTAAGTGCGATTTCTTCCAGGCAACTTTGCACGGATTGGATACAACAGGTAACAATGGCCCATACCATACATATGTGTATGCCAAACCAGTTCCTATTTTAAGGGTTATGTTTCCAAATAAATTATACTGAGAAGATAATTTATCTAATGTCTCCGGGTGACTAGCGCAGTGCAATGCTAGGCTTGGGCTTTTCATGTTCCAATAGCTGTGTGGCGCTTTACTGTCGTGTAGGCTTGAAGCTAACTATTAGCACAGTCTATCAAATCACACAGTCGTTCGACAAAGGCGTCGAGACGGGGCAATCGTACGGGGCGTCCGGGGTGATCCACGGGGAGCGCGCTCCTGCATTGCCTACATTAGGTACAATGTTAGTATTGCAGGAGCGCGGCTCAGGGCTGACTTATTCCGTATGTTTTAATTTTATGCGACAACCCTACCCATGTCTAGACATTATCGGCGTTTCTCCCAAGATCAAAGGCGATGAACTACCGGTAGTATTTCTTTATACTATGCTGTTAGTATTTGTGAGGTCCTCTCACAAGAAGATAGCCAAGGCTATCCCCACAACCCATCATGCTAGCCAGGTGCGAATTGAAGGATCACGGCACGAACGACGCGACGTCTTTCTTGCGACATGCTGGTTTTCTCTTGACGTTTTCCTTCTCACTTGTGACCTTCGCCAGTTATTCAGGCGCCAAGCAGGAACGTGCAAACATTACTGTGTTCCGGTTTGAAGGGCAATGTTTTCAGAGAAATCACTGGGCTAAGAAATAAAACACCTTATGTCTCCGGGTGACGAGTGCAGTGCGGTTCTAGGTAATGATTTGGACTCGTCATGTTCCTATAGCTGCGCGTCACTGCGCTGTTATGGGCAGGCATGTTCTTCAGTCACATGTCTCTCTCTCTATCTGTCACTCTTTTTGTCACTCTATACTGCAAAAAAATGAAAGCCCATTGGCGAGGATGTCCGATTTCACAACCATGATGTCGCAGGTTCAAATCCCACCCACACAATTCAGTTTATTTGCAAATATGCAAGTTTGCCAAGTAATCGAATTATTGAATCCATACGAATAAAAGAGTGACCGTGACATCAGCAAACGCTAATATCTACCCAATGCTAAGATGCAATACAGCAACGTGATAACTAGATGCATGTTTGTTTTGGTTCATTAAAGATGCAAAACCCACCTTGCTATCGGCAAACTAAATCGAGTTTAGCTTTGTTAATGCTGTCTCTATAATTTGAATAATTACACTTGGCTAAATTTAGTTGACTGAATTTAGTGGCTACTGAATTCAGTGATGTGTTAATGCATTCCGTAATCTAGTATACTAAATTCAGGAGCGAGGATTGATTATCTTGTCCGTGAGTTCAGTCAACTAACCTTGCTTTAAATTTGCTTCTGAATTCAGTTCTGAATTCAGCTAGTCACTAAATTTCGCCAATTGTAGGTGACTAGAGATGGGCCGAGTAATCGGTTGATACTCGGTACTCGGTAAAGATTGCGTCATTGAATATAAACCTTTGCCACAGATTACATACTTCATCTTTGCTAATCATTTTTTTTTTCTAATTCTGAATTGGTACAACCAATTTCCGACAAGTGGCGTAACAGGTAGCTGAAGAGGTTTTTTGTTTGAAAGCGATATTCTCAGGAATGACTGAACCTATTTCAGTCATTCTTTCACCGTTGGATATGTACGGGATCTCGATAAGTGCTTTATAATGTACCACGGGTTTATAATGTTTATGATATTTGGTACCTAGTCGATAGTTGATAGTTAGCTGTGTGATGAAAAGGAATGATTCATCATCATCATCATCCACAACCTTCTCCATCCCACTGCTGGGCCTCTCTTTTCTCATACCACCTTCATCGGTTCTGTGCCAATCGAGTCCACGTTCGACCCACGATAGAAACGATATCGTCGACCGTATCTTGCAGCTGGACCGCTAATCACCGCATCTAGGAACATGTCCAACCCAACTCCACTTTAGCTGCATTACCGTAGTTCCGACGTCCCGAATGTTCGTTCTTCGTCGGATCTCGGTATTTCGAATACGATTACTAATCATTAATTACTTTCATCAGTCTATGAATAAATCAGATGCGCATAGTGCAAGTAAGTAGGTAAGTAGTTAAATAGGATCCTATAATATATGTAGTCTAAATTCATTTTAATTTTGTTTCGTTAATAGTGATTGATCATTTGAAAAGTATCACAGTCATAGATTAATAACACCCACGCCTAATCTTCAAACAAACGCTTCATCTAAAGTGAGGCGAAAGAAGTGAGCACATTGACTTCGGCTTAAGCAATTCGCCAAATAAAACCTTAATTTCGGGGAATATGTACAGTCCACACCACACCAACTATCATGTTTTTAATTGTCGGAGACGCATGCATTAGTGCTGTACCTTGACAATTGATAGTAGCTTCGAACTAATGTTGCCATCCGTCCGGGCTTCCCCGGATTTGTCCTAGTTTGGACGGCGTCCGGGCAGCGTCCGGGCCGGATTTCATCTTCATCTCATTGTAAGAAAAGATAATAACATGTTTTTACACATAACTATGTTAAAAAAAAATGTTGACATGTCCGGGTTTTGGGCTCTATAATCTGGAAAATCCGGGGTTTTCACGAATCTTGTCCTGGTTCCCAAAATTTACAGATGGCAACCGTGGACTGAGCCAATATGGCTCACTGTGATTTCCCTCACTTCTTGCGCGGTTTCTAGGCGTTATTATTCATTACATTTATTTAGTAGATAATATAAGAAATAGATATTCCTAGGGCGTACTATTAAACTTGTGACTACTTATATAGCAATTATAAAAAGTAGTTGTTTTAATTTTAAAACATGTAACACAGGACATAAAACTGCATAGCTCTTAACTGAGTTCCACGTTGGCCAAATATTGCGACACGAAGGTCCAATCTGATCTACATACAAGCCCATCCGATGGTGCGAGTAGGAAACCTATTGTTTATTGTTAACAAAGAAGAATTAGGGTACACCATGCTGCCTTTCCCTTCCGACCTTCGTAATACAATATGGACCATGGTTCTTGGACCAGAATCAAGGTGTTTCCACTTCTTTCGCAGAGAAATGAAACGTATGGGTCATAGAAAACAAATACAGTCATAAGGACTGCCAATTTCTACTTCTATAGAAATTAGCACATATCTGTAATTTATCTATGTAGGTACTAATATTATACAGCTGAAGGTTATTGTCTGAACGCGATAATCTCAGGAACAAAAAAAAATAATTTAATAAAACGGATTTCAAAAAATGTTTCGCCGTTGGATATTTATCTGCCTGATTCCTGAATGCTAGGCTAGGCTAGGAATAGATAGTATGAACCACGAGCGAAGCCGTAGCGGACCACTAGTAACTTAGAATTTTAGTTTTAAATGGCACTAATTTCGCACAATACGTAATCTGTATAGCTACAAATATACTGCTAAACATCGATAACAAGGTACAAGAACAAAATTAAAAATTTTGGTTAACCCCCGACTACCTCGGATTTGTTATTTGTATAACATTCTACAAGTCAAGCCCTTTCATTTGACACCCATATTGACGGAGTTGTGAAAAAAAAAAATTTCGCCATTTTGTGGTAGCGGCCATCTTGGATTTCAAATTTGTCATAGTGCATAGTATTCTACTAGCCAAGCCCTTTCATTTGATGCCCAAATTGTGGTAGTAGTGAAAAAAATTAATGTGATTTGCCATTTTGTGGTGGCGGCCATCTTGGATTTGAAATTTGTCATAGTGTATAGTATTCTACTAGTCAAGCCCTTTCATTTGGTACCCATATTGGGGTAGGTTGTGAAGAAATATATTGTCCGCCATTTTGTGGAGGCGGCTACCTTGAATCGATATTTACCAAACATAGCTAAGAACATCCGCACGGTAATTAACATTCAAATAAAAATACCGCATCGAAATCGGCCCATCCGTTTGAGCTCTACGGTGCCACAGACAGACACACACACACACACAGACAGACAGACAGACAGACAGACAGACAGACATTGACGTCAAACTTATAACACCCCTTTTTTTGGTAGGGGGTTAAAAACCATGTATGTTGCATCTGTATGAGTAGCATAAGTGGTTTGCACATCACAACCCTACTCGACCCCTAGAATCGTACCAACTAAAATAAGTAGAACCACAGCATACGTCGCCGCTAGGTTCTACTTATTTTGGTTGTTGACAACGAATAGCGATAGGTAAAACTGACTAGAATGGAAAGAGTGAGCTCTTTTCCCAACGATGACATTATTCCGTGTGCATGAAGTTTGGGAGGGCACATCTTATGGTTTATATCGAGGCTAATAGATATATGTAATGTCGGTGACACCACCAGAGCTAACAAGATGCAAAAAGCGTACGTCCCGCTGTGACGTTACGCCACCGTCGTCGCCCATCATTAATATGCTGGTAATGCGATATCTTAAAATTTTCCAATACCCAGAAGAGTTAAAACAGCTAAAAAAGATTTCAGTTAAAAAATATAGTTTTAGATTCTAGGAGACTTTTATTAGATATCTTGGTAACTGTCAAGGTAATTCAGTACAACACATTTCGAGCATCAAGTGTCATTTACTTATACGCTACTGACTTATGCAATCGGAAAAATCTTATACCGTGCAAAATAAAATTATACGATTTTCCGGAAAGTACTTCAAATTCAAAACTTTTGTTGTACTGGGCTGAAGTAGGACAAAAATAAGTTACTTTTTACGCCATCTGTGATTTTAGATAGAAAACATTAAAAGAGACTGTTGAGAAGTTGAGAGAAGCAAGAAGATAAATTTCAAATGTTGATGTCATTGTAGTTTTGATAGAAAGTGATAGATGACGCAAAGTTACATTATACATCGCATATTCCGTTTATATTGAAATAAATAAAACGCCATCTCTGTATTTTTACTTTACTGAACTACTTCATTGCAATGGGAGAATGAAATACTATTTCAATGTAAATTTGGCGTTTTCAAGATGCAAAAAGACCTGTTAAATATAGTTCCCAATTTCACCATAGGTGGCGCTAATGTTTTATTGTGTCATAGAATAGAATTGTGTTAGAGAAATTTCACAAACACAAACAGTGCTGCCATACTTGACAAAATTTAGAACTATTTTGTCACGTCAATTTTCATCTGGAAAACTTCTCATAGCAATAAAGTAACAATACATATTGACGGTTATTTAGTTGAGTTTTAATTTTGCTAATATACGGTAGATGGCGCAATATTAAACTTATTAAACATCAGAAAGGCAGAACTAACAAATCATGCGCAATTTAGCCGTCGGAATTTAGCTGCTACTGAATTCAGTGAAGAATTATAGCTTTCAGTAAGCTAGCGTACTAAATTCAGAAGCGACGATTGCTAGCTTTTAAACTTGCTTCTGGCAGTCGACTAACTTTGCTTCTACTAAATTTAGCCAAGTGTTATAATAACACATTACGCCTGCCCATCGCAGCCTAGTTACAACATCACAGTCTACTGTGTCGTCCGAGTAATCCACAGTCTATGGTACCACGCTGTAATTTTTTTAAGTTTTGTATATTTTCGTTTTTTGTGTTCTAACTAACTGCAATAAAAAGTTTATCTATCTATTTGAATATTATGATCAACCTAAATTTCCATAACTCTCATTTATGTTTCAGTCTCTAGTATAACTGAAAATCATAGGTATAAATCAATAGATGTGCCCTGAACATCTTGAAATTTAAAGCAAACTGCGTCTCTGTGTATGTAGCGTGAGTGGTTTAGAACTACCAATCTACTTGACACCTAGAATCGTTAGCGGCGAGATTTGCTGTGATTCTACTTATTTTGGTTGTTGACAACGAATAGTGATGGTATGGGTAAAAACGTCTGACGTTCACCGCTTCCTACAACCGACTAGAACGGAAAGAGTGAGCTCACTCTTCCCAACAAAAACATAATTCCGTGCTGAAGTTTGGGAGGGCACATCTATTGATTTATATCGATGTTGCAAATTATTACACCTCTAATTCCTTCCTTATAAAGTACTAACGAGTACCTACGTAGGGTACCTCTTCCATGTTGACTCAGAAGTTAATAATACCAGTATGGGCGCTCAAAGACCTTTCCTCCTCCGAGATCGTGACAGGTCCTCACGACTCGTGACACCTAACACGTATTCAAAGACTAAGCTCAGAATGGGTTTTACCGAAACGACCGCTTTATTGTTTTTTAAACCGAAGCGTATTAGCATACGCATATCGAATACTTGGTATATCCCAATAGATAGACTGTATACCTAGCAAAAATGTGACCAACTTGGCTTTTGCATCACAAATGTATCCTTGCGGTCGATCTTCAAGAACTACTTAAAGTACCACATGCTATGCACACTCAATCCCAAAAAGTAACTTGCATAAACAGCCCAATTAAATGCTCCCACTGCAGGGAATCGGAGCCTTCTCTTTCAAGGAAAAGGTTAAGGCCATAATCCACTACGCTGGCCCAGAGCGGGTTGATGAATAACACTACATGACCTCGAAAGATTCTAGGTACCTATATGTCGGTTTTTTTCACGATGTATTCCTTCACCGTTTTAAGTTAGCGGCATTACGCACATTTTTTTGTATGAAATAAAGAGTGACGAGACGAGCAGGACATGTGCCTGATGGTAAGCAACATGCCTGCCACATAACAGCACAGTGACATGCAGCTATTGGCACACGAAGAATCAAAATCATTACCTAGCACTGCACTGCGCTCGTCACCCAGAGATCTAAGATTTTATATCTCTAAGCCCTGTAATTTCTCTGGAAACATTGCCCTTCAAACCGGAACACAGTAATGTTTGCACAATACTGCTTCGCGGTAGAATAACTGGCAAAGGTGTGGTACTTCCTCAGGCGAACACTGCCAAGAGTACTACCACTACTAAAACATGACTTCGAGAAAACAGTGGTACGCATGAAATTTGAACCCGGGGCACCCGGATCACCGGATCTGCAGGCGCCTTTCTCCCGACTAGACCAGCCGTGACAAAGTAGCACCTCTAAATACATCGATCTAAATCATTGGTTAGCAAATTATTTTTATAAGGTATTAGTTGGAAAATATCAACAAACAATAAATTAAAACAAACACTCTCTATAAATCAAACACGCCGTCGAGATCGCTGCCGCGCGGCAGGGTTCCCAGAACGCTGGCAGCGTTGCCCCGTTGGATGGCTAAACTTAGTTTTTGGGCGAAGTAAGTGCCAGCTCTGGGATCCCCTGAGGCGAGAACCAACAAATTTGTTTGTTAGCAAATTGCTTATCTAGATAGCTAAACATGGCGTTTTTGTACTTGGATTGAAATTTTAATTGAAATTGGATTTTTAGATATAAAAATGGTGTACCATTTATATATCTAAAAATCCAAATTCAATTCTCGTACCATTGAACTCTATACCAAGTTTACCGATATTCATGAAGATTGGCTTTTATGTGTGCTTTGATCCCACGTGAGCGATAAGTAGAATAGTTTTTATTTCGATAAATGGTGACAATATTTTATATTGCAAAATAACTGATAATTGTTTTTAAATGACATTACCTACCCGAACGACGCCAGAACGGGCGCTAGTCTCTAAAGATAAAAATGTTATGTTGGTTTGTGTACGCTTCAAAAACTCAAGAAGTTCTGCACCGATCGAGCTGAAATTTTAGAATGATATATAATCCGCATCAAGGATTGTTTTTATCTAATTTTTGCATTACAATGTGCCTCAGCGAAGCGTAGCAGGGTACAGCTAGTTAATTATAAAAATGAAATGGAGGCCGGTTTCGGCTTCGCTCGGATATAATAAAGCTCGGTTATATGGGCTACGATAATATTTATTTTTTGTTATATTTATTATTTGATTATATAATATCTGTATTTATCCAATCCGTACACTGGCTGGACACATCGCTCCATCGGTCCATGCACAATTGCCTGGAAGACATGGCTCTTAGCGATAAGGCCGCCGTTTGAAATATCATATTTTTTGTAACAATTTTTTTTTTTTTTTTGTTGTAGGCAGCAGTGAACGCCGGACGTTTATATACCTATCACTATTCGTAGTCAAAAACCAAAATAAGTAGAACCGCAACATACCTCACCTAGAATCTAGGGGTCAAGTAGATTGGTAGTTGTAAACCACTCGCGCTACACACAGAGACGCAGTTTGTTAACAATTTCAAGGTGATGAGGGCACATCCATTGACTTATATCGATGGATTTTTACGATGCGCTGATACCCAAATTCAATACAATTAGAGTTAGTGGCGCTATTATTAGGAGCTACTGCAATTTGTTTATCTCAAATGCTTTTACTGCCAAGCTATATTTGGGGTAGCGGAAGCGTAGAAGCGCAGAGTTGCGACGTTGCAAGTTAGCGTTAGAAGGTAATATAATAGGTAGGTAAGTACTTCTAAAAATTAATAAACATTATGTGATATGATAACATGATAAACTGTGGCATAACTTTGCGTGAGTTTCACACACTTTTCAATACAAACGCAGTTCAGTAAGTACGTTTGTTTTCTTAGTAATATTAATAAGATTAATTGGTTTTCTTCCGGTCCGGTGTTGTGCTGTGGTTCTTGCTGAGTGGGAATCGAATCCACGACCCTCGGCTTCGCAGGCAGACTTCCTACCAACTAAGCCAAGAGGTCTGTCAAAATAGTATTGTACTGACCCAAGTGGACTATGCAAAGATTCCTATTCTATACTAGGTACAGATAGTCTCACAAAGGGAGTGATGGCTAAATATACATAAGTTAAAATTCTGCAAGTTTGTGTGAGTATCTGCGTGTTTATTATTTGTTCGGGTATTGAGGCCGCATTAAGAAAAAAGTACCGTAATACCACGAAAGGATTAAGTCATGTCCAAGTTACTTCCATAAAACTTTTGGTCTGAAAATTTCAACAAGTTTCACACAAATTATTTTCACGAAAAAAGAATTTCACTAAAAATTGTATTGATACCATATAATTGAGATAAAAGAGTGTAGAGATTTGAGATGTAATAGTTTGGGAGCCAATGGGATGGCCATTGACTCCCAAACTACATAGTCATCAGTACTTATTAAGTCCATCGGAGGGTCTATAAACTAAAACTGGCTTAGCTTTGGTATTGCTTTCTCTTTTCTTTTTGCTAGTAATGATAGAGACAGCAATAGCAAAGCCATAGCCATAGATGGTAGAAGGGCGGGTGCCGCTGGCTTTTCTAAAATGTGGAATTGCGAAATATACCATTGTAAATTTTTCATCCTTTTAAACTTTCGTATTTATAATAGATAAATACGAAAGTTTTTCGATGTTTGGAAGTTTGTTGCTCAAGCACGTCGGAGCGTTTGACCCTTTAAACGTCGAGATGAAAGGAACACAGATTAAAGTAAGAAATAGCAACATATAGGCAAGCTACTTTTCTCGGGAAAGTAACGGGGCCGATAACTTTTTTAGGGCTCAAAAAATAATTCCTATTACATACAGTAATTAATTGTTACTAAACAAATTGTCACAATTCAACTTTTAAACAATAAAGTTTAAGTTTAATTAACAAACATTTTAAAATACATGTAAAGTAGATATATGTCAATAATTATATTCAAAACTACATAATTATAATACATGATAATATTTATCATTTCAATAATCATAATCAAATCAAATTTCAATTAGACAATTTAATTCTAGTCATAACATCAAATAGAACGCTTGTTCGATCAGCCAGTTCTTCAACTTGAATTTGAAAGACATCCTGGAAGGAGCATGTCTGTCTGTCTGTCCGTCTGTATGTCATAGCCACTTTTCTCTGAAACTACAAAAGCTGTACTAGTGAAACTTGGGAAGTAGGTATAATCTGTAAACCGCATTAAGATTTTGATACAAAAACTAGAAAAAAACACAAAAATTTTTAGGGGTGTCCCATACATATCACTGAAAGTAAAGAAAAAAATGTTTGATCAAAACCATACACACGTGTGCGGTGTCTATGGATAGGTCATAAAAAATGATTTTGAGGTTTTTAACATATTTATTTTCTAAACTGAATAGTTTGCGCGAGGGACTCTTCCAAAGCGGTAAAAAGTGCCCTCCCCCCCTGTAACTTCTAAAATAAGAGAATGACAAAAATAAAAAAAAGAAGTGTATGATGTACGTTACCATGTAAACTATCAACGAAAATTGGTTTGAATGATATCAAGTAAGTAGTTTTATTTTAATACGTCATAAATTGACTATTGTTAAAACAGTGTTTAAAGTAACAACGAAGTACAAGAACTTTTGTATTATGTTATTTGCTGCTACGGAAGCCTTCATGGGCGAGCCCGACTCGCACTTGACCACTTTTATTATTTATTTGTTTATATGAAAAAACACTGGTAAAACCGCAGGCCACTGATAGTACACTAAAAATAGTTGTTTGTAGTTACAAACGAGTCAGACTACTTACAACAGCGAAATAAGTAAATAAACATGACTATCAACAAGGCCTGTTAAACCTGTACATTGGAATTCGCAAACGTGTTTTCAAATGTCGCACAAAAGTTGTTTGAAATTTCCAAAATATTATATCTTTTATATTATATCTTTAATCATATCTCTTTTGTTAATGTTATTTTGGTAACGACCATTTGGCAGTGCGACTGTGCTGGCCAACAGAACTAGACTATCATTAGTATTGTATTATGTTGGTCTTCCTCTTCACCCTATTTTCTATAGGACGAGGTAGTGTTCTTGTAGTGGTAGGACTCCTGGCAGCATCCGCCTGGGGAAGTACCTGGTAAGTAAGTAGCCTTTGCCAGTTATTCTACCGCCAAGCCGTAATGTGGAAACATTACTGTGTTCCAGTTTGAAGGGCTATGTTTCCAAGTAAATTACAGGGCTTAGAGATATAACATCTTAGATCTCTGGGTGATGAACGCAGTGCAGAGCTAGGTAATGATATGGAATCTTCATGTTCCAATAGCTGCGTGTAACCGTGTTATGTGGCAGCCTTGTCGCTTTACTCAGTGTCATGTCCTGCTCGTCTCGTCACACTTTTTTTTTATAGATTTACACTTTACCGCCGTCTCGCCGCGATGACGCGGTCTACGATGGAGCGTGCTTATATAATCAAGAACAAAATTAAAAATTTCGAATAACCCCCGACTACCTCAGATTTGTTATCTGTACAACGTTCTACTTGTCAAGCCCTTTCATTTGATACCCATATTAAGGGATTAATAGAATATTAAGTTGTGTTAAAATAAATGTATTTCGCCATTTTGCGGAAGCGGCCATCTTGGATTTCAAATTAGGTATAGTGCAATGTATTCTACTAGTCAAGACCTTTCGTTTGATACCCATATTGAGGTAGTAGTGAAAAAAATAAAGTAATTCACCATTTTGTGGTGGCGGCCATCTTTTATTTGAATTTTTGTATAGTGGGTAGTATTTTACTAGTCAAACCCTTTTATTTGATATCCAAATTGAGGTAGGTTGTGCAGAAATATTTTGTCCGCTATTTTGTGGCGGCGGCCATCTTGAATCAATATTAACCAAACATAGCTAAAAACATTCGCACGGATTTTAACTTTCAAATCCAAAAAACACATCGAAATCGGCCCATCCGTTTGAGCTCTACGGTGCCACAGACAGACAGACACACACAGACAAACAGACAGACAGACATCGACGTCAAACTTACAACACCCCTTTTTTTGGTCGGGGGTTAAAAAGAAACCGATTCACTCTCGATTTGAAGACAGATTGTAACCATCGGGAAAACCCCAACGCATTTATAGCCTATCACTAAAATAGTATCAAACCTCTGCGATCGAGTCCTCTCGAGAGTGTGACTCCTGGGCTAAAGGACCTAGGGGTATTTAGGGTCGGGTGTTTGGCCTTTTCCAGCTCATTTACGGAGGCCGCGTCAGATATTAATTTGTGAATGTTTCATCATTAAAATTTCTAACTCTTCCAGATGAGGGTCCTCTACAAACACTATGTATAGTAGAGTGATCAGTGGAAGGACATGGGCCGCGATGTGGCCACAAAAGCGCGATGGAGCCGCAGTTGTGTGAGTGGACTTCTCGCTGTTGATCTCAGCCAAGCTCAGCCAAGATGCTTGACAGTTAGAGGTTGGGCGAGACAGAGGAGCGAGAAGTGAAAGCATCTCGCTCATTCAACGAGGCGAAAGAAGGTACACTCCGCGAGGCATAAGCTGAGCTTTGGATTTGTGTGAGTGTATATGGATAGTGTAGGTGTGACAACCGGCCTTAGGCGCGGCGCCATTCTGTCTCGCCGCGCTCCTGCCTGATTGGTGATCACTCACACTAATGCAAAGCTCAGCCTATGCCTCGCGGACAAAATTTCAAGCTCCTGCCTGATTGGTGATCACTCACACTAATGCAAAGCTCAGCTTATACTTCGCGGAGTGTACGGGGCGAGCCATCTGTTCTCGACTAGAGAAGCTGGAGCGTGGATGTCTATGGCCGTCCGATACCTCATCTCATCTCAGCCAAGCTCCATCGCTAGCCACCTTCAAGAAACTGGTGAATGAACTATATTTGTCTACGTGATCATTTACTTGAAATCGTTACTCTTATTTAATTTTATATAATTTAAATCTATTTCATAAATCTCCATCGGTAAAACATGATATGTATGTGTCTATTAGTGTATGTTAGATTCGTATTTATGTATTAGAGTGTACAGTTATTAATATATAAGTAAATATAGCATGTTTTAAGTGTATGTAGGTATTGTAGTTTAATTATATATTATAATTAGTGTAGTTAATTTTCCTAATTGTAGTAGAATTATAAGTATCCTTCACTCATTATTTGTACTTCCCCGTCTTCTGATTCTTCTTATCTTCTTTTCTATTCTGTGGTTGCCTGAAAAAGCTCGAAATCGCTCTTAGCAATAGAGTCGCCAATTGCTACTTTGTTTTTTTTTAAGTTTTGAATATTTTTGTTATTTTGTTTTCTAAATAAGTGCAATAAAGAGTTTATCTATAATCTAGGGATAGGCCCTCTTAAAGAAGGAGACGCACCGCAAGTTTCCAGCGCGTCACTAGAACCAAGTTCGGGGATCTCTCCTCCTGCTGGGTATAGGTCTGCGCCCACTTCGACTCCGCTCCCATCCAACAAATAAAATGCATTCAAATATTGCCTTTATCTCATGCCATGATTACATTGGCAACATAAATTAGCAGACGAACAGCAGCGAGCGGTCTGCTTATTTGTGTTGTCAATGTAACCTGTAGCTTAAACGTGCACGGCATAATAGACTGCAGGCCCGTGAACAAAATTGATGGGTCAAATGAGCCAGCATAAGACCTATGTAGGATGATAGATGGGTATAAAATAATAAGATTCAGCACTATGCCGTCACTTGTAAGCTGTCCAACTGAGTGCAGATGAGCATTCAAAAGCGCAAGTAGAGTGGTAAATTTTGGTCATTTGTTTTTGTACGGCATTTTTACCATCAAATAGATCCATAGAAAATAATGAGAAAACGCGTAGTGCCGTACAAAAATAGTGGTCCACCAAATCGGAAACATGTTTGATATTTCGGAAATTTTCAGGGAAAATTTGGTCATTTGATAGTGTACGGCATGGGTTCCATACAGTTGCAATAGCTCGTCTAACCCATTATTCCGCAACGCCGTACAAAAATAATGCGACAAGAGGAAAATATCGAGGGATCAATCTCCTCTTTTCAGTGAAGTAACTACAACAAAATTTTTGGGCCTGACAATAGACACGAAATTGAATTGGAAGGCACATATTGAAATTCTCTGCAAGAAGCTTGGTAGCTCGGCATATGCTCTGCATAGGCTTGCTCCAGTGGTAAAAAGAGACTCTTCTTACATCTTACCATGGATTAGTGGCATCGGTCTTGAGATATGGGATAATTTTTGGGGTAACTCAACCGATACAGGCTTAGCTTTCAAAGCACAAAACGATGCATTCGTGCTATGTTCGGGATGCAAGTTACAGATAGCTGCAGACAGGTATTCATAGACAACCAAATCTTGACCCTTCCAAGCCTGTATGTTTTGAAGTTATGTGTTTTGTAAGGAATAACCCCATTATTTTCCTCTTTGAGTGACAAAGTGGAACGGAACCGACGTGATAAGTGTAGGCTGCTCATAGGCAAACGCAAGAAAAAGATTATGAGTGACAGCATTTTTGTATGGCTCCTCTTCTATATAATAAGCTGCCAAATGCAATTAAAAAACTTAACTTATCCATGTTCAAAAGTAGATTAAAAAGATACTGGTACGCAAATGTTATTACACTGTGAAAGAATTTTTAAATGATAGGAAATTAATTGGAATACTGATGTATAGATTTTGTTTAACATGACATTTTGCATTCCATTAACTCCCACATGAAGTTCCATTAGCCACATTAGTGTCCACTGTCTATATTTTATGAAACTTTACATTTAACTAATGTTAGATCAGATAATATATTGTAACTGACAGGTTGAATTAGATTACTCTATATATATTGTGAGAGTTCTTTGAGTAGGTATACAAATATTACATTTTATACATGTTGACATTCTTTTATACACATTGACATTGTTTTATTATATAAGTATTGTTTTTTGATTTTTCTATACATAATGACATTCTTTGACATTGCTCACACGGCTGAACTGCAAGAGCTACTACTGCAAGACCTTGGATTCTACATGAAACCACACACTTGTCAAAGCCCGTAACAGCATCCTGCTGAAGCACAAGACGTTGGCGTAATTGTGCTCACCAATCATATCACACTAACATAGCACAACGGGATAGAAGCCAGAAATTAATAGACGATGAATCAGATGACATATAATATACAACCGATTAAAAGTTAAAAATGAAAAAAGAAGAAGAAGACTTTATCAGCTGACTATTACTATTATTATCATTGTATAAATTCAGACCAATGGAAACTGCGTTGCCAGACATATTGCATGCCTCTAGAAGAAGAGGCCAGTTTGTATGGGTCAATTATTTAAATGTTTTGTATCATCTTATCTTACCTGCAAACAGCAATAAAGATTTTTGTATTTGTATTTGTATTTGATCCAAGGAGGTGATTTGATACAGTACGGCATCGGTTCCAAAACATTATCTAGCAGTCAAACGTACAGTTAAAAATAATGCCGTACAAAAATGACTGTTCATTTTAGTATGTTTTTCGATAATTACCTTAATTTCAACGTATACTTTATTTGTAAAGGTGGTAGGTCATTTGATACTGTACGGCACCTTATTTTTCTAAATGACATTGCTAAAAACTATTGTTGTATAGTAACGCCGTACAAAAAAACGTGTTCTAAAAAAAATTACAGAGGAATACAAAACATGCAAATTTTCATTTATTTCAATAAGCATAGATTAATGAAACATAGCAATTTTTAACATATTATCGTTGCTTTAAATAGTATTCAGGTAAATAAATTAGGAAAAATAATGCCGTACATTTTAACCCTTAATCGAACAAAATGTGTATCACTTAGTTAGAAACTCAGAAACTCGGAAACTATGTACTTTAGGGCAAAAATAATGGAGGTCATTATTGTCGAAAATAGTATTTTACACTTTTGTTATCAAAGAACTTTTTGTGAAACGTACCGTTTACGATTTACGACTCATTTAATGATACAGTTTTCTATCGCAGCCGATAACTTTTGAAATATTAGGTAAATCAATAGAACGCATCTATTCATTTTAAAGGTCAGTTTATTTTCTTTAACTTTTACCTTCACCTTTTTCTCTAAAGTCCATACGTTTTGATTTATAAGACGTTTAAATTCTGTTATTCTGCCAAAAATAATAAAAATTTAAGAATTGTATTAAAATAAACAATTGTTTTGTTAGTGGTGGGTTATTAGACGATGGAAACTCTGTATTTGTGAGACAAAAAAACGAAAACTTCTTAGACACGCCTGTCGTATCCTTCGCATCGAATCGGTTAGTGAAATATAGGAATTTTCAACATAGTTTCGTTGCTTTAAATAGTATTCAGGTGAATAAATAATGCCGTATATTTTAACCCTCAATCAAAGAAAACATGTTCACCTAGTTAGGGACTATAGGCCCGTGTACGAAATTGATGGGTTATTTAAACCACTAACATACCTATGTAGGTCAAAGATAAAAGGGTACCTGTAAAATAATAAGATTCAGCACTATGCCTTCATATGTTACCTGCCCAACTGAGTGCAGGTGAAGAGAGGGTGTTGCAACCCTTTATCTGTTCTTCTTGTCGTATGATTTTTATACGGCGTTGCGGAATAAAGGATTAGAACAGGTATTTAAACTGTATGGATCCGATGCCATACATTATCAAAGACCGAATTTACCCTGAAAATAGCCTGATAAAAAAATCCAACAGTAAAAATAATTAAAATTTACAACTTTTACAATTTCAATACATTTTCTAGTCAATTATTTCGCAATGCCGTATAAAAAATATGCAATATGGGGAAAAGCCCGAGGGTTGCAACATCCTTTCTTCACCTGCACTCAGTTGGACAGCTAACAACTGACGGCATAGTGTTGAATATTATTATTTTATCTATATATTTACTTTTATCATAAATGTGAGGTTAAAATAACAACGTCGTACGGGGAAGGATTTCCCTTTATAAGCGGAGGGTTAATCTGAATCAACCACTGAGTCGTCATTGGAATCAACGTCTTCATCGATGTCAGAATTATCTTGTCTATCATCTTCTGAAATATGAAGAATGTTTTCAAAATCACATCTGACGTACAAATTTAAAACATGCAAGGGTTTTTTTTACCTTTACGTATTTTTTACGGGGTATATGTAAACTCTTCGGAGTCTAATGAAAGCCAGTATTAGATGAGACGAGAGTGAATATGAAAGCATGTTAAAAGAGTTGAAAACTAACTTACTCGGAGTACATACTTCAATCCTTCCATCAATCTATTCTTACATAAGTATGGATGGAGAGAAGGATGTTTGTAACTCTTTCACTTAAAAACTACAGAAGGATTTCGATGAAACTTAGTGCATAGATAGATCACGGTCTGGAATAACACATAAGCGACTTTTAAGAATAAGAATGTTACCATGCGTGTCTTGAAATTTTCAACATTACGCCCAGTAGTCCAACATTAAACTTCTTATAACTCAAAAAGTATAGTCATTACAAAAAAATTTGGTAAAATTTGTAAAGAATAAACTGGTCTTTAAAATGTCTTGACGTGTTTTATTGATTAATCTAATATTTCAATAGTTATCGGCCGCGATAAAAAAACCGGTTCATCAAATGGGCCTTAAATCGTAAATGGTACGTTTCACAAAAAAGTTTTAGGCAACAAAAGGTGTAAAATTTTATTTTCTACACTAATTAGTTCAATTATTTTGGCCACAAAGTGCATAGTTTCCGAGATATCGGCCAAAAACATTTTTTCAAGATGGGGCTCCTCCTGAATCTGTCAGCATTTTGTGGTTTTATGATCAGTAAGAGATCCTACACCTCATAAAAAGAAATTTGTGTCGGAAATTTATGGCAAAGCTAAATTATAATCTTTACTGGCCTATGATATGAACTTTCAGATTTGTACAGCATTGACTTTTCTTAGACATGTATTAAATTATCTGAATGCCGTTTAAAAAATTGTACTAAATATCACCTTATAGTAAATTTAGTCACATGGTATTTTCTTGAGTTTTTTGGCATTTACTGACTCTTGGACTAACAAAAATGTACGGCACGTGTAATTTTTTTATCTTTGCACTAAATGCTTTCGGAATAAATTAATTTTACGTTGTATCAAATCACCTCTCTGAATCACTGAAAAGAGGAGATTGATCCCTCGATATTTTCCTCTTGTCGCATTATTTTTGTACGGCGTTGCGGAATAATGGGTTAGACGAGCTATTGCAACTGCATGGAACCAATGCCGTACAGTATCAAATGACCAAATTTTTCCTGAAATTTTGCGAAATATCAAACATGTTTCCGATTTGGTGGACCACTATTTTTGTACGGCACTACGCGTTTTCTCATTATTTTCTATGGATCTATTTGATGGTAAGAATGCCGTACAAAAACAAATGACCAAAATTTACCACTCTACTTGCGCTTTTGAATGCTCATCTGCACTCAGTTGGACAGCTTACAAGTGACGGCATAGTGCTGAATCTTATTATTTTATACCCATCTATCATCCTACATAGGTCTCATGCTGGCTCATTTGACCCATCAATTTTGTTCACGGGCCTGCAAGCCCATATTTGAGTGCGAGAGTGGTCCAGCAAATCCACAGCTGAAGAAACCTGTGGAGGTTTTAGCCGGAAGGACATTGTCCATCCGTGGTGTCGAGTCCGACATATTCCGCCATATACTTGCATTTGAATATGCCTTTCCCCCGCATAAAAAAGCTGTTTTTGTAAACAGTAAATAAACATTCTACTACCTAAGGTTGTTGCGAGCTAGCATCAGGTTTTTCCTAGACATTATAATATTGCGTCAATGAAACCGGCGTTAGTTATAATTATTTTACTTCGAGTGTAGATATTATACTCGTATTCTACAGTGAGTCAATGTACGAGTACCTTCCTTATTCACCTTCCTTAAATATATATTGGTACTACCTGCGCCCCGCGGGGCGACCAGGGCACGTACCCGTTATTTTACGGGGAATCAAAAGTAGACTATGTGTTTTTCCCATCGAGCAACATTCCCTTCCCTTAGCTAAAAAATATTGTTCAAACCTTTCTGTCATTTCTTGCGGGAGGGGAAAGTTGCACACTAGCGCAAAGCAGCACTATTACATACAAACCATACCTGTACCGATCCATTGCCGATCATACTCACACAGCCAAATCACTAACACATAAAAAAAGCACCATTCACAAATCTAGCCCCGCCTTCAACCACAGTAAATTATCAAACTCCTTGGTCCACGCGGACTTGTACTTTGACAGAGGGGAAACGCTGTGTACCTATGCCTACTCCCTTCCATGTTGCTCGCTGGTTTTTCCTGACTATAATCAGTAGTCAGAAAATTTCAAATTTGAACCCGGTACAACGAACATCCCAACATAGAAATTTATAATATTAATAGGATAGTACACACGTAAACAGCAAACATTTTAGAACAACAACAACAACTCTTTGGAAACATTGCCCTTCAAACCGAAACAAAGCGATGGTTACACATCTTGGCAGTATGATAACTAGAAACAGTGTGGTAGGTACTTCTCTACTTCCCCGTACTGACTCTGTAAAGAGTCAGTACGGGGTACCACTACTAAAAGAGGTACGTAATCCTTAACAGCCATATTTACAGCCGAAATGTAAGAAAGGCGTCTGCATCGCTGTAACTTTCTATAGCTTTCTCTGCAGTCAACCTCATTTCGTGACGTTAAATCCACAGAAAAACCCGTTACCAAATAAATAATATATGTCAGGCGACTTTCCTGCAATAGGAGATTGGTTATAGGGGCATAGCATTGAATGACAGACGATGGAGGTTAACTAAAGAGTTATCCACACTGCATGTACAAAAACTATCAAAATCAAATCGATATATCGCACAATTAGGATTGAAATGGCTTAAGTTCCTAACTAAAAATATTTACGAAACTACCACAATAATATCGCATAGCCTATCAATGTATTACTCGTAAAAAAAGTCCCATAACAAAAAACTGATTAAAAAAAAAAGTATTACTCGTAATAGGTTATGCGATGTATAGGCTTATTAAAACACATATAACACATGTGTGTTTTCCAGATGTGTATTGCTCAATCATGTCGCAACAGCTCAACGGATCAGTTTTAAATTTGGAAAATAGGTAATTTATAATCTAGAATAGCCCATAGGATACTTTTCATCTCGGGAAACTTACTGGAACGGGAATTACACGGATAAAACTACGTGACCCTGCTAAATTATAAAGTTGTATACTGTATTGGTGACTTTTTTCGTTGTCTTTGTTAGCCTAGATATACATTTGGTTAGTATTTAAGGTACTTAGCTTACAAAGTTTTTGTTAGTCGCTCTTTTCATGTGATTCCTTTGAGAGTGAATAGGACATTCGTGACATTAAGAAAGCACGCTTTCCAACGCATAAATACCTATTCAACATTGTCTTCGTCTTTGACAGATTTGGTTCAGTAATAGTTGAATGGATTCCCGCTATTTCTTTGTGTAAGGAATGGGTTTACATTACTTGTGTGTTACTAAAGGTTAGGTATTGGTTAGCTTAATGCTATTGAAGTGACACTTTTTTAGCTCATACCATGGACGTATAAAAAGTCGGACGTTGTCTCGCTAAAAACAAAACTGTGTCACTAGAGTCGGCTGCATTTGCACGTGTGCATTGTCAGGTTGTCACTGATATGCTGACACGCACATATACACAAGTAGCGCGTGTAATGACCCACTGATGTGTGCGTATCAGCCTGTATGTGACAGCGCATACGTGTATATTATGTGGCCGACTTGATGGACACAGTTTTTGTTTTAGCGAGACTACGTCCGACTTTTTTTATACGTCCATGGTATGTTGGTATGCAAAAACTTTATGGTAGGTGGAATATTTTGTTTTTACGTCACCGACATCGTTACATAGCGGCGGCGGAGCATCCGTGCAGCAGAGCGAGGGTCTACCGCCTAGCTAAAACTGTCTTTAGTTTTAATGTCGCCCTCTCTTTTCTTTCGCTTGAAATGATAGAGATGGCAATAACGAAGCCAAAGCCGACTGAGTTAGGCAGTAGGACGGGAAATTTGGCCTTAGATGCGAAAATTGGTCATAATTAGAAAAAAATTGGTAAGCTTAGGTCTTAGGTTATAAAGACACAACCTTAAAAGATCGAAATATGCTGCACAGACTTCACGTCAGCGCGCGCAACGAAATCTCTCAATAGGGAACTCTCGTTTTTGTTACATTTTTCATTCATGCTCCGCTCCTATTGATAGTAGCTTAATATAAATATTTATATTTATTAATTATATATTTATTTATAAATAAATATTGGTGGACAATTCACACACAACACCACCTGACCCCAAACTAAGCAAAGTTTGTAATATGGCGGCCAGATAGCTGATATAATACTTATATAGTTGTAAATACATACTTATTATACATAGAAACTCCCAGACACAGTGCAAATATTTGATTTACATCACACAAATATTTGCACTGTGTGGGAACCGAACCCACGGCCCTTGGCTTCGCAGGAAGAGTTACTACCCACTAAGCCACGAGGGCAGAGATATATAACATACATAGCCTTTTACAATAAATGGACTATCCAACAGAAAAATAATCTTCCGATTCGGGCCAGTAGTTCCCGAGATCCTAGCGTTCAAATAAACGAGCAAACTGTTCAGCTTTATAATATTAGTATAGATATTAAAACACGTCACACATCAGCCCTGAACCACGCTCCCGAGCTGCTAAAGTGGTCGTGTTCGCAACTTGGGAGCGCGCTTCTCGCATCTCCCTCCGCATGATTGCCCCGTATAGACGTCTTCGTCGAAAGAATGTACTAGACTATAGTATGTATAGTAAGTAATGGTAAGTAATGTAAGTAATGCTGTGCACGACCGACTTTAGTTTGTAAAAAAAAAAGAATTTAAATAAAGTGTGATATATCTGTGTGCCGAATACCTATGCCACGGCATAGGTATTCGGTAGTATAGAACCTCATGAAAGAGCGTATTTATAAAAAACTCTTTTGTTGTAAAAAATCGTTCTTGTTCCAAATTTAATTGCCCTCCCAATATTATTTATAATATTATTATTTTAACAGTGGATATTTCCACAGTTTGTTAAATTACAAAATTGACATTATGAGCAAAGTACCTAAGTAGCTACATGTTATAATTTTGTACTAATTCATTATTATATTTGATTTCTAAATAAATGTAGGTAAGTACTTCTAACACGTTTTGGTACCTACTAGCTGTAAGTTTTGATATTTATATTGTCATTTTGTCTCTGGTTTGCTAACCTATGATAGGCGCACTTCCATTAGATTTGATTTCCACAGTTTTAATTCTAGTTTTAAGTGTGGGGAATCCTAAGTGGATAAAAAACCGCTTCGCTGCGCGATAACCTCGTTTATTAATTACTGGTCTAATTTCCCACGTGTAATTCCAATCCATACTAATCTATACTAATATTATATACCTACCTAGCTGAAGAGGTTTTTTGTATGAACGCCCTAATCGCAGGAACTACAGGACCGATTTACAAATTCTTTCACTGTTGGATATCTACGTGATCCGTAACTCCTTGAGTGCTATGGGCTATTTATTATGTACTTATAGTGGCCGGCAAAAAAGTTGACCCAAAAGGGTCAACTTTGCCGTGCGTGCCGTATGTGACGCGGAAGGGGAAAGTTCGCGCATGTGCACTTCCATCAAATATACCTTAAAAACATTTCTGCGCAGCCATGCGCAGCTAACTTCACTGGGTCAACTTGTTTGCCGGCAACTATACCACGGGATAAGCCGGGACGGACCGCTAGTTTGTCAAATATACACGTAAATGTATACGTACGTAAATGTATACTGTGGAATACTTTGCCTGGGTATGGTATAGTTGTATGTATTTTATTCTTTGTTGGGTATTATAATCTGGGTGTCACCACGTCTAAAGTGAATTGGTTCGGATTCGGATAATGACCTCGCCGTCGCTTATCGTTGGTCGAAGTGGCGGTCAAGTGCAAACCTATTAATAAAAATAAAACATAAATATTAACAATAAAAAACGGTTGAAAGCAATGATGCAATACAATACGTATACAATAGTCTAAGTAGTCCTAGATATACCTCAAAGCAATACAAAATACAGTGAGAAAAGGCGATCATAGATCGATCTCCTTCTTCCTCTGCCGGTTATTCTTCCAGCAAGGCGTAATGTGGCAACTGCACTGTGTTCCAGTTTGAAGGGCAATGTTTCCAGTGAAATTGTGGGGTATAGAGATTAAGCACTTTTGTCTCTGGATAATGAGCGCAGTGCAGTGTTAGGTAAGAGGTAATAATTTGGACTCTTCATGTTCCAATAGCTGCGTGTCACTGTGCTGTTATGTGTCAGGCATGTTGCTTACCATCAGGCATATGTCCGGATAGTCTCGTCACTCTTTATTTAAAAAAAAAAACATAGTATTTTTGGCCTGACTCGCACCGACTTCAAATAAATAGATGAGTAAGTAGCACTTATAATAATGATATTAATTCTCATCTCATTTATTTTTCGCTTTGAGTGTGCCTATTTGTGGTTTTGAAGTCGGTTTAATTATTTGTACAAAAATAGTTTATTGATATGTCTCTCGACAGATTATATTCAGATACTAGCGGTGGCCGCAGTTTCACCCGCATTTTAAGAGTTTTTTTTTGACGGAAACTAAAGTAGGTTTATGCCACCATAAATAAATGAATTCCAATTTGAATTTGAAAACATTCTTTCGGTATTGATTCAGTTCTACTCATCCCTACTACTTTGTAGTTTTTATCAATAAGAAACGTTCTAGGTCATATTCTGTTATGTTGAAATACTAGAACCCCTATATTGTATCCACCTGGGGAAGTA
Organism: Ectropis grisescens; assembly: GCA_017562165.1. NCBI lineage: Eukaryota > Metazoa > Arthropoda > Insecta > Lepidoptera > Geometridae > Ectropis > Ectropis grisescens. The sequence continues at coordinate 13,696,476 of CM029794.1, read as the reverse complement.
CCACGTACTTTCCAGTAACTCGACCTCTGGGTTGTAAATACCCAGTAATTCCCAGTCTGGGTATTAGATACTGGGTATTTACATTTCTATTTTATATTTTCGAATAGTGTTGTACGATTAGACTATTCATGTCAAAAATTGTACTGTTTTGAGCTACTAGCGAACCGCCCCGGATTTGCCCGTGGTATATAGGATACAACGTGGTGCAGAAAGGTCCAACATTCCAACACTGATGTGGACTTCATCTCCCAAGGTCTCTTTTCCCTCAGCACTTTAGATCACGAGTCAAAGTTTGATGTAAAATTGACCAGCTTAAACCCTAACGCATGTACAGCTGACAAACGACCTTGCCGCCGACGCCGGGGGTCTACCACCTACCGAAAACTGATTTGATGATTTGATGTCGCTCTCGCTTTTCTTTTTAACCCCCGACCAAAAAAAGGGGTGTTATAAGTTTGACGTCGATGTTTGTCTGTCTGTCTGTCTGTGTGTGTGTCTGTCTGTGGCACCGTAGAGCTCAAACGGATGGACCGATTTCGATGCGGTTTTTTTATTTGAAAGTTAATATCCGTGCGGGTGTTCTTAGCTATGTTTGGTCAATATCGATTCAAAATGGCCGCCTCCACAAAATGGCGGACAAAATATTTCTTCACAACCTACCTCAATATGGGTATCAAATGAAAGGGCTTGACTAGCAGAGTACTATACGCTATAACAAATTTCAAATCCAAGATGGCCGCCACCACAAAATGGCGAATTATATAATTTTTTTCACTACTGCCGCAATATGGGTATCAAATGAAAGGGCTTGACTAGTAGAATATTGCACAGATAACAAATCTAAGGTATTCGGGGGTTAATCAAAATTTTTAATTTTGTTCTTGTTGCTTTAATAGATAGAGACAAAAATAGCAAAGCTAAATCCGATTTAGTTAGGCGGTAGAAGGGAGGGACGTCGTACTAAAATCAGTGCCGATATCTGGTCGTTAGGGATATGTCAAATAAAATAACAAACAATGAATTTTCAACTTTGCATGGAAAAAAGTGTTGCGTTTCATATATAATTTTCACATGATATATAATTCAAAACTCAACATTGATGAACTACCATAAATATTGTTGGACTTTTCTGCACCACGTTGTATAGCTTAAAGCTCTCAAGGATCACGTACAAATTCAACGGTGTAACAAGAATTTTTGACGTCGTTCCAGTAGTTCCTGAGATTACCGCGTTCAAACAAAAAACCTCTTCAGCTTTATAATATTTGTTTAGATAGATTGTATAGTCTGGGATAGATAGCGTGTAGGCTGTTTTTGTTGCGTGCCTTAGCAAAAAAAGCGGTGAAGTGGAAACCACGGGCGAAGCCGGGGCGGACCCTTAGTCTATCGATATAATTTATAACATTAGTGAGGTTTCTTTAATTGTATTGTTAAGGTTGCAATTGACGTAAAATGTTTGTGAATAATTCTTATGCACAAATTTCCTTATTATTGTCCTGATTTTCACCTAAGTTAATTCAAATTCCGTTCACAATTTTACTCATCGTTTCGGTGGCAACAAAATGTATGATTATCTAGGTGCATGTGCACCTAGGATCTTTCGAAGTCGTGTCATCCACCAACCCGCACTGGGCCAGCCAGCGTGGTGGATTATACCACTAACTCTCTCCTTGCGAGAAAGCCCCGAGCATCGATATAAATCAATGGATGTGCCCTGACCACTTTGAAATCGTAAACAAATTGCGTCTCTGTTTGTAGCGTGAGTGGTTTACAACTATCAATCTACTTGACCCATAGAATCACTAGCGGCGAGGTATGTTACGGTTCTACTTATATTGGTTGTTGACAATGAATAGCGATAGATATAAAAGTCCGGCGTTCACCGTTTCCTACAATCGACTAAAACAGAAAGAGTGAGCTAACTCTTCCCAACGATAACATAGTTCCGTGAGCTTGAAGTTTGGGAGGGCACATCCATTGATTTATATCGATGACCCCGAGTCCCAGCTGTGGGAACATTTAGTGGGCAACTAACGTGTACTGAATACCAAGTCAGATTTGATAGGTATTTTCGTTTGTAAGGTAGTCAGTCTTTGAATATTTTTAACTTTAATATTAGTTTGTAATATGTACATCATGAATAAACACTTATAACAAAAGGATTCTTGTGAGTAATGCTACGTGACACTCGGTGTTTTGTGATGAGTCAATTCAAAGTAAGTATGTATATATATTTTTTTTTTTTTTTGGGTCGATTTGTTTTCAAACCGGAACACTATTTTTTTAATAGGTAAGTACCTATTTAGCAAAAAAAAACAATTTCCCCGTTCAACGACAAGTTGAACAGAAATATCTTCTTTTTCTTCTGAGTGTCGAGCTCAGTGCAATGCCATGAAGTGGTTTGGCGATGTGCGGTTTTGGCTGTGTTTTTACCATTAGACACAAGACTTGCTCTTTCCATAATTTTGTATTATAAAACAAAATAGTAGGTTTTTTTAAAGTAAAGAGTGACGAGACGAGCCGGACATGTGCCTGATGGTAAGCAACATCCCTGCCACATAACAGCACAGTGACACGCAGCTATTAGTATACGAAGAGTCCAAATCTTTACCTAGCACTGCACTGCACTCGTCACCCAGAGATCTAAGATGTTGTATCTCTAAGCCCTGTAATTTCTCTGGAAACATTGCTCTTCAAACCGGAACACAATAATGTTTGCACATTACTGCTTGGCGGTAGAATAACTGGCAAAGGTGTGGTACATCCCCAGGCAGACTCTGCCAAGAGTCCTCGTGGTAAGAGAGGTTATAGTACTAAGTATTCAAAATACGTTCTTACTTTTGCTAAAAGCTTTCACTATCAGCCGTAACCACAACCCACAACAAACCAGTTTTAGACTATTATCTCAGTTAAATAATAACAAATGGCGCAGAATTTTGTTTGCATTACTGTGAATGATGATTCCAGTTTTGTAGGATTGATAGGTATGGTACCTGGTAGTGATGTAAATTAAGACTTTGTTTTGATATTAATCATTATCATCATAGTAATATGTTAAGCACATACAAACATGTCTAAGTATACAAAAATAAAATAATGAAATCACGTTTAGACTACACGTGAACAAATTTTATGGGTCAAATGAACCACCACGAGACCTATGTAGGATGATAGAAGGGTACAAAGTAACAAGATTCAGCACTATGCCGTCACTTGTAAGCTGTCCAACCGAGTGCAGTTGAAGAGGGGGGCTGTAACCCTTGATCATTTCTCCTTGTCGCATGATTTTTGTACGGCGTTTCGGAATAATAGATTAGAGGTATATATATATATAGGAGAAATTATAGAGGGTTGCAACTTGCAAACCCCCCTCTTCAACTGCACTCTGATGATATTTATAGTGCGATATGTGCTAATTATATATATATACCGCAATTAGTCTCATAAACAATTTAATATTTTTCCATGTACCGTAATTTTCGACTTAAATTAAACAATGTAAAACGATTTTTTTTTCTAAAAATGTAAGCTACGAGTAGTTAGATCGATTTATCGCCCCCAACAAGACTAAATTTCCTGAAAATCGTTGGAGCCATTTCCGAGATTCAGAGTCTACATATATGTACAACATTCTACATAATAATAAGAATTGCTAGTTGAAAGGATTACATAGATAGATTATAGATACTGAGTAGGTAATTTTGTATAAGACAATGGATAAAACGCTTCGTTCCGAGATGATTGCAAATTAATCATCAGATCATTGCAATTGATCATTGCAGATTGAAAAACCCTAATTGTATGTTATTCGTTGTGTCACATAGGTACGATTTACCTTTATATCAGTGATCTTCTCAATTTCTGTAACGGAATGAAGTAATAACTGATTGAGTACCTATTAAATATCAAAAAGACGCATGTACATAGATATTGTAGGCAGCATTTTACTTATATCTAATGTATTTTTGTGGGTGAACCCTTTAATCGTGACCATTTACCGGTTTCCAGGCTGTAGCACCCATCACGAAATCGTCACTACTGCTTTCTCATCTGGAACATTATATTTTAATGGCCCACATTAAGGACACAAATCGAATGACACGATCCATAACTGTAAAGTCGTATAAATTAGTCAATAATATACTTGTTTTGCATCGTCGCCGTTCAGTATACCGAGAGACTCGGTCGAGAGCACCATGTTATCCGCTGTTTTGCTTTTGTTTTCGGTCAGTGCTTGTTTTTGTGACGTGGATTTTAACGAACGACCGCGTAATTTTAGCATTGAACTTCTTTACCATACACAAGCTGAGACGAATGGACATGTAGTGATTTCACCCTTCGGAATATGGACGCTGATGACAGGAGTAGCTTTGGGAGCCACCGGAAACAGCTATAACCAACTAGCTCGAGCGTTTATCCTTCCAAAAAGCGCAAAGACGCTCGTTCAAGGTTACAAAGATTTGACCAAAGCTGTGCTCTCGCCTCCGTCTTCGAGTGGGGTTAGTTTGACGAGCAACAACTTCGTGTTTCTGGATGACGGCTTCACTGTGTACCCTCAGTTTACGGCTACGTTGCAAAATGATTTTGGAGCGGCGATCAAGATTCTGGATTTCAGTGACCCGAATTCTGCAACCATCGCTAATACTTACATCGAGCAAGCAGGTGGAAGAGTCTCCAACGTGCTCCGGTCTGATGATTTCCAGGAATCCAGAATGATTTTAACTAATGTGATCTCTTTCAAAGGCTTGTGGTCGTCGCCTTTCAACGTAACTGATACAGTGCTTGAGCCATTCTACAATGAAGACAAAGCTGTGGTAGGAAACGTGAACATGATGTACCAAAAAGGCCCGTTTCCGTTTTCAAACATTAAGGAATTGAAATCTTACGTGGTTGAATTACCCTACGGGACGAACAAAAAATACTCCATGATAATTGTGCTTCCTCACGCTAATCAAAAGATATCTGAGATGTACAGAGAATTCGCTTCATTTACATTGAAAGACGTGTTGGACAAGTTGGCTCGTGATGAAATTCAGTTCGGGTCGGATGACGTTGCAGTGAAACTTCCGAGGTTCCAGATTAGTACTAATGTGGTGTTGAACAAGCCTTTGAACAAGATGGGTGTATTTGACATTTTCCAGCCAGACCTCGCTAGCTTCCAACGCGTATCTAAAGACGGCATCTTCGTGTCAGCTATAATCCACAAAGCTGAAATAGAGGTTACAGAATCAGGGACAGTGGCCTCAGCTGCGACTTCAGCTGTATTCGAAAATAAAATAACAGCTCCAAGCTTCTATTGCAACAGACCTTTCGTGTACTTCGTCATGGAGAAGACCACAGCGACTGTGATATTTAGCGGCATCTATTCAAATCCTACTGTATATTAAAATATTTAAATTATTGTTTAGTGACTAACGAATTTTGTATTTTTGATAAGTTAGTTTTAGTTGGGAATTTCCCCAAGGACGTTGATCCTTAGTGCCTCATTATTTGTCATCAATTTCTGTGTGATTGTAATACATGGGATGCTAATAATTCTGTAACTCAATATACTTTTTCCTGTTTATTTATAGTCAATGTACTGATTGTGACGACATGTGGTGTATAAAGAAGTCTGAGAAATAAGTAAAATTAAGTTTTATTTCAATCCATGCTGTTTGAGTCTTTTAGAAAGTATTTAGCTACTACTAAATATCGACGGTAAAACTGCACTTTTGGTAAAAAAATGCAGATTTAGAATCAGAAAAATATTCTGCGTTGAATAGTCTTACTCCCGTAACTCTTTCGAAATTATTGTACTGCATTACAATGTATATTTCCAGAAATATACTGAATACTTTCTCTAAACAATATAAAAAACACTTTTTTTAAATCATTTGCCATTTAAGTACACCAATTTTCCTGTTGCAATGAATGTGGAATTTGTATTAACAGCGCTATGGAATGTTGAAGAGTGCGGGTCACAGATTAGTAAAGCAATTATGCTAATTGCTTGCTTATAACAGTTAAGTTATGTTATTTACTACTCAGAGAGACGATTTTCTTAGCATTCCATGGATTAACCGTGCGGGTGCCGGGTCCATCGTGTGGCAGAGAGAGAAAAACCCGAGTAGATCCCGAGACTTGTGACCCGGGCGTAGGTTTAAGGGGCCCCTTTCTGACGTACATCAACACTCACCTTCACTACACTATATACTTTACACAATATAATTTAATACACAATATAATATAATATATATATCGTTATAGTACTATAATTTGAAACAAATATGGTATTCTAGACAATTATCAGTTACACCAGCTTAAAATTATCATGGGTTATCAGATTTTGCTATTTATAGGATCCACACAGCAGTTGTCTTTAGATCCTGCTCATTTACCGCCAGAATAACAACGCCTAAAACCGGGTCCACGCAAGAAAAATGAGGCAAAGGATACTGAGCCATATTGGCTCAGTCTGTTCGAAACTACGATCACACTCCACGACATTAAAGTTTTGTTTGACGCACTTTAGTTCATACTGCTTACACTGAAATCAATTTGCTTTTTGTCTCATTTTAGATGAAGCGTTTGTTTGAAGATTTTATTAATCTATGTCTATATAATAAGCTTCTCACATTAGTTTCATCGCGGTGTGACGTCTGTAAAATATTGTTGAGCCCTGATACTCGGGCAAAGAATATGGCATCGGTCCCCCCTGTGGTAATATGGGGAAACCAACTTATGATAGTGATTAAACCATCATAGCGATGGCGCAACTTAAATCTCGGATGGCGAAGGACTAATTTGGATTGAATGTTATGCTGGTATGCTACTCTGGGAAACCAAACGGCAAAATAAAAAAAAAACTTGAAAAGGGAAAACGTATAACTTAGAATTTTATAGCTTGTTTTTCTTTTTGTTCCAATAGCTGCGTATCACTGTGCTGTTATGGGCAGGCTCGTTGCTAACCATCACGCACATGTCCTGCTCGTCGTGTCACTCTGTACTGTAAAAAAATACTAAGCTCAACGTCTGAAGTATCCGTAGACCAAAGAAGGTCAAAACATAATCAAGAATATCGAGCTCAATACCGTGTCGGAAGTCCGAAAAATTGCGTTATGCTTTGATCCAAATAAATGACAGCATTTTGGTCATGTTCCTATATTACAAAGAGACCAATTGATATCATTTCAGAAATAGTTATTTACATACTTAATAGAATTTGCATATAACTATAATCTAACTATAATATATCATAGACACGTGACCATAGACTACAAAGAAAAGTTCATTTTCATTTTTCTAGGTGACAAGCGCAATGCAACGCCAGGCAGTGGTTTCTGTTAGAGGCGTGTATTTTACCAAATCTAATATAAAAGTTGTTCTATTGCGTCATTCTTTGTTTTTAACTTTAAAGTTAAGTGTACACTTGACCCCCATCTCGTCTTATGTTAAGCGACGATGTGGTCTACGATGGGGCGTATTTACTTAGAAGAAACCGATTCACTCTCGATTTGAAGACACAAAGATTGTAACCATCAAGGAAAACCCACTCAGGCAACGTATTCCACAGACTAGACGTTCTATTACAAAAGTAGAGTTAAATCTCTTCGTTCGTGTCTTTGGAACATCAATCATGAAACGATGTCGCTTTTTCGAGCTACGAGCATTCTATATTATAAAAACAAAGTGATACTTAATAGGTATGCGATATGCGTTCTTACTTTTGCTAAACGCTTTCACTATCAGTCGTAGCCACAACAAACCAGTTTTAGGGTGCTTTTCCACCAGAGATGTGCTATGCAGCTATGCTGCGAAGATGTGAAATCTACGCTACGAAAATATGTGACCGTTTCCACCAATACTACGCTAGGTAGCTGTGCGAGGAAGATGCGATACGAAGATGCGCCGCCGCAAAGTAGCTGTGCGCGAAATATGTCAATCTCGAGCTATGCTATGTATCTATCCCTCAGACCGTTTCGAGTACGCTAGGAGCACTCAACGAAAGGCTGGCATCGAACATCTGATTCTAACAAAATATCATCATCTGTCCGTCAACTTAACGGGACAAGATTATAAGCTGTATTTAATTTCCTAAGCATAAAATAACGTAAGATTTGAAACTTTTAAATAACGTTGCTTTATAATAATGTAATAATTTTTAAATCAAAGTTCGTAACTTACACTGCCAGTTTTTGGCATGTGGTGATAACTTCTTTTGGCGCGCCATAGACAGTTTTTTGTGGGCTGTGAATTGAATTCTAGCGTCACGCTCGGGAAAGATAAGAAATCTTCGGGTAAACTCGGGATCATGGCCACGACCACAGATTCACCCGCGTAGTTTCCAAAATAAGCTATTAAATGAGTTATATGTAAGTTTTCTCTTCTATGTGCAGTTCCTGTTACTGTCAATTTTTTTATATACATTTTTAGGTTAGAGCAGTGAGAGGAGCAGGTTGAGTGTTGTGACTTATTCTACTACCCTACTATAATATTAAGGTCAATGTTTGGATGTTTGTTGCTCAATCACGTAACGTATGAACGTATCGGGCTGAAATTTGGAACACAGAATTATAGTCTGGAAGAACACATGCTTTTTATGCCGGAAAAATAATAGGATAGCCAGAATAGAAACGGGAGCTGCGTGGGTAAACCGTGGGGCATTGCTAGTATCAAATATTTGTACTTAAAAGTATTACATATTTATATTATACATATCAGCTATCTGCCCGTCATAGTACAAGCTTTGCTTAGTTTGGGGTCAGAAGGTGTTGCATGTGAATTGTCCACCAATATTTATTGTTAGTATTATATTATTGAAATACAAGTCCAAAATACGTATTTTATATTTGTATTTTTTTTTAATTTTCTACCTTTTAAAGCATCTCGCCACTCTTTTCAAGACTGATTCTGTGCATTGTTTTGAAACCCTCTAATATTTATAAGACGAAGGCAGAAGTCTGACCAATATCAACACATACCCAACCAAGGGCGGATCCAGGGGGGTCATGGGGGTCATGACTCATGATTCATGAGCTATGACTCCCCTGGGTTGGGTCCAGGACCTAGGTGGACCACTAATTAAGGCGTAGGTACACATGTACTTATCACACAGTTTTGTGACTTGACCATGACTATGTGACTCTTCCCTGGAGAAAAAGCTGGATCAGCCCTTGTACCTAACGGTAAAAAAAACATCGATATAAACCAGTTGATGTGTGCCCGCCCTCCCAAACTTCAAGCGCACGAAATTATGTCTTTGGGAAGATTGAACTCACTCTTTCCGTTCTACTCGGTTGCAAAACCAAAATAAGTAGATCCACAGCAAACCTACCTCGCCGATACCGAGTCTAGAGGTCAAGTAGATTGGTGGTGTGTAAACCACTTACACACATAGACGAAGTTTATTACAATTTCAAGGGTCTTCACATCCGATGGTTTTTATCGATGTAAAAAATGTTTTTAAAATACGTCTGCCGGCTATACTTTACGTGGTACAGTGGAACGATTATTATTATTTTGAAATACTCAATTAGAAAAGCATTAGTGTTTTGTGCTACTAAGCATACACGCTCGTCACCCAGAGATATGAGATGTTTTATTATCATTACTGCTTGGTGGTAGAAAATTAGCACAGGTGTAGTACTTTTCCGGGCGGACTCTGCTCAGAGTCCTACCACTAGATAATTACGAATGATGAATTTAATTTTAGTAGGATAAGATTAAATAATGCCTCCCATTACTTAATATTTTTTTTTTAAATAAAGAGTGACGAGACGATCAGGACATGTGCCTGATGGTAAGCAACATGCCTGACACATAACAGCACAGTGACACACAGCTATTGGAACATGAAGAGTCCAAATCATTACCTAGCACTGCACTGCACTGCACTGCACTGCGCAATATGGTACTTATGAACGTTGTTTAACAAGGGGTTATTAACAACACAGAAACACCTCTGATTTCGGTAACAAAAATCAACGATTTATGTTTCAATCATTAAACATCATTAGATACTACATTTCATTTACCTACCAAATATTTATAATATTTTCCGTTAAACCTCATGGAGGGAGACACCCCCTTATCCTTAAAAGTAAACTCATGGACATGTGCGATGTGCATTTGTAAATTCTCCCCATGCTAACGTACGGAGCGCAAACTTGGTCTTTGACTAATAATCAAAAGTTCAATCTCTCGCAGTTTGCCAACGAACTATGGAACGTAGTATTCTCGGCGTAAAGTTAACAGATCGCATAAAGAACACCCTTAGATAGAGAATATAAACTCTTTGGGAACACCATACTGCATTCCAAGCCTCAAATAGCCGATGTGACTCAAAAAAGTGCGAATTTGAAATGGGACTGGGCTGGCCATATCTGTCGCATGTCGGATGCTCACTGGGCCAAGTTCACACTCAGTGGAAGCCCGATCGCTAACACGATGCGGCAGGCCAATGAAACGCTGGCGGGACGATCTTGATAGCTATTCAAAAGACTGGTAGACATTAACTCAAGACAGAACCAAACCAAACCCTCCCTCCAGGGAGGGTAGGGAGGCCTTTGCCCAACATTGGGACAGTATAGGCTCCAAATAATAAACAATAATTATAATATTTAAAGTCCGTATCCGTAATGAGGATATTCGCAAAAGAACGAAAGTGGCCGACATAGCTCAAAGAGTAAGCAAGCTGAAGTGGCAATGGGCAGGCCACATCGCTCGCAGAACTGACAACCGATGGGGAAGAAAGGTTCTCGAGTGGACCACGAACCGGAAGACGCAGTGTTGGGCGGCCTCCCACTAGATGGACAGATGACCTCACAAAGGTCGCTGGAAACCGCTGGTTGCAGGTTGCGCAGGACCGTTCGTTGTGGAAATCTAGGGGGGAGGCCTATGTTCAGCATTGGACGTCTTGCGGCTGATGATAATGATGAATATTTAAAGTACAGTTGGGTCGAATCACAGTTTTAAATTTATATTAATTAAAATTTAACTACTCTTATAGGCCTATGCCCACAGCAGTGGACGAATACAGGTTGAGGATGATTATTATAGATGCTAATATATAATGTTTGTTTATCATTTGATTCCAGGTCCGTCTTGCAATTCTGCTGAAGGAACAACAGCATTAAAACATTTTTATATCTATTTTATTTAGAGGTTCCATTTCCAACAAAAAACAAACATCTTCGTCATTTTCGAAATTAATTTCTATAAGTCATATTATTTAGGAATCAGTTAATTGCATTTTACTTTAAAACTGCAAGAATTAAACCAATAATTTATGATTAAAACACATTCAAACACAAAATACAAAAATTTACAACTTACCGATGAAAAGTTCCCGGGGTCCCGCAGACCTGGAGGCACAGAAATCACGTACCTATTAATAACAGGTATAACAAGTGTGCGTTGCAGGCTGCTATGATGACGGCAACATACTCTGATACTCATAGTACCTATCTAGTTCACATCGTAAAGCTTATCAAAGCCGCAGCTGGCTTGGTTGCAATTTGGAAGAAATATTGTACATTTTTTGAAGTAAAGGGCCTGTCAGACCCACTTGGCACCCCAAGGGATGATGGACATATTATAGAGAAACATTTAGTTTTCAAAATATAGATTAGTTGTTTAATGGTATGAGCGAAGCCGGAATAGTTTTGTTGACTCGTTTTTAACTACTAAATATTATTTGCAATAAAAAAAGACAGCGATAATTATCGAACAGATAAGTATCAATAAACAATTTTATATTTTAGTTTAATATTTCTAATGAACAAGATCATTAACTTACGACTTCATACCTTTGCCATCACGTTCTAGGAATTCGCTATAAACACTTTGGTAAACCAACATATTCTGCTTATAAAGCTACTCGTATCTCGTATCGCAGATTGGAGCTGATTTAGTTCATTGAAATTACCAAATAATAATTCAATATTTGCCTACAGAATAAAACGCTTCGTTCCAAGATGATGGTTAGATTGCAATGCCAATCTATAAATCAGTGTAGTTTGTAAGTCTTTTCAATCGGAAACGTAATGAAGCAATACATTATTTAAAAAAAGACAGAAGCAAAATTTCAACAAGAAGCATGTTGTTGTTGTAGCAACGTCATATTATCTAATTCATTTTATGGATGAACCCCTTAATCGTGACAAATTACCGGTCTCCTGGCTTTAGCATCCATCGCGGAATCGTCACGGTTGCTTTCCCATCTGGAACATTATATTTTAATCGCCCACATTAAGGACACAAATCGACTGACACGTTCCGTAACTGTAAAGTCGTATAAATTAGTCAACAATACTCGTTTTGCATCGTCGCCGCTCAGTATATCGAGAGACTCGGTCGCGAGCACCATGTTATCCGCTGTTTTGCTTTTGTTTTCGGTCAGTGCTTGTTTGTGTGACGTAGATTTTAATGAGCGACCGCGTAATTTTAGCATTGAACTTCTTTACCATACACAAGCTGAGACGAATGGGCATGTAGTGATTTCACCCTTCGGAATATGGACGCTGATGACGGGAGTGGCTTTGGGAGCCACCGGGAACAGCTATAACCAACTAGCTCGAGCGTTTATCCTTCCAAAAAGCGCAAACACGCTCGTTCAAGGTTACAGAGACTTGACGAAGACTGTGCTCTCGCCTCCGTCTTCGAGTGGGGTTAGTTTGACGAGCAACAATTTCGTGTTTCTGGATAACGACTTCACCGTGTACCCTCAGTTCAAGGCTACGTTGCAAAATGATTTCGGAGCGGCGATCAAGATTCTGGATTTCGATGATCCAAATTCTGCTCGCATCGCGAATACTTACATCGAGAAATCAGGAGGAAGAGTCTCCAACGTGCTCCGGTCTGATGATTTCCAGGAATCCAGAATGATTTTAACTAATGTGATCTCTTTCAAAGGCCTGTGGTCTTCGCCTTTCAACGCAACTGATACAGTGCTTGAACCGTTCTACAATGAAGACAAAATTGTAGTAGGAAGCGTGAACATGATGTTCCAAAAAAGGCCAGTTTCCGTTTTCAAACATTAAGGCACTGAAATCGTTCGTCGTTGAATTACCCTATGGGACGAACAAAAAATACTCCATGGTGATTGTGCTACCTTACCCTAACCAAAAGATATCTCAAATGTACAGAGAATTTGCTTCCTTCACATTGAAAGACGTGTTGGACAAGTTGGCTCGTGATGAACGTCAGTTCGGTTTGGATGATATTGACGTGAAGCTTCCGAGGTTCCAGATTAGTACAAATGTGGTGTTGAACAAGCCTTTGAACAAGATGGGTGTATATGACATTTTCCAGCCAGACCTCGCTAGCTTCCAACGCGTATCTAAAGATAATATCTTCGTGTCAGCTATAGTCCACAAAGCTGATATAGAGGTCACAGAGTCAGGGACAGTGGCCTCGGCTGCTACTTCAGCTACATTCTCTGATAGAATATCAGCTCCTAGCTTCTATTGTAACCGACCTTTCGTATACTTCATCATGGAGAAGACCACAGCGACTGTGATATTTAGCGGCATCTATTCAAATCCTACTGTATATTAAAATGTTTAAATTATTATTTAGTGACTAACGAGTTTTGTATTTTTGATAAATTAGTGTTAATTAGGTATTTCATATGGAACTTTGATCCTTATTGCCTCATTGTTTATCATCAATTTCTATGCGATTGTAATGCACGGAAGGTATATAATCCTGCAAATCAATGGACGTATTTCCTGTTAATTTAAAGTCAAGGCACTGATTGTTACGACAAGTGATGTTATAAAGAAGTCTGAGAAATATCTAATATTAAGTTTTATTTCAATCCATGTTCTTTGAATCTTTGAGGACGTAATACAACTAAATATGAATTCCAATTAGTTTTTTTACGATGTTAAGCAACTTGAATGGCTAGGTATGTACGTACCGACATGCTAATGGCTTTACTTGTTAATAGAGTTCCAACAAAACATTAAAATTTTTCCTCAATTACAAAATCGACGATAATAGATGTAGAAGAATAAAACCGGATTCTTTTCTACAAAATCAAATGATGATAATTTGTGTAGTCGGAATGGTTTAAATAAAGATTCAGGTAACGTATTGTAAGACGTCTTGAGACTAAATGGAGTGACGATTTATGAGAAAAGAGGTTTCTGTCTACCAGCGGACGTTTTCAAGATTTTAGAAAATCTTTTTTAATTGAAGGATATTCAATGTACAAATCCTAAAAACCTAAATTCGCTTGTTAACAACACTTACTAGAATAATCGATTACTAGATATTAACGGTGATTTACCCTTGAATATGACGCATGAAACTGCATCGTAATGTAGGGATCTCCACGATCTAAACACGGTAAATATTTTGTAATGGTTCAAAAAGGTTGTATCAAGGTGATTATTTAATGGACTATTTGTCTTTCGATCTGTGAAAAGGACTAAGCAACTTTAATTTTAAATCTAACCCTTCGGATGGCAGCGTCCCTGTCCGGTCAGCTATATTATCTGGCGGCCGCCATAATGAAAAAAACCCTTGTCTGGCAGAGGTCTATCTTCCCCCTTAATTCTAGAAGATACTTTTTAGAAAAACTGTAATTAAACTGCTTTATTGTTCAAAACCAGTGCATTATGCTATAGGTTTAGAATCACAAAGAACCAAGCTATTAGATTTTATACTAATAATAACTGCAAAGGTGTGAAAATAGAAAATTAATTTGAGTCAAATATGCAGATTTAGATTTTGTTCCAATTTTAGGTATAAATACTAACAGAAATATTTAATAAAACAACTAAGCGATCAAATTTGTATATAATTTGCTTTGACAAACACTACTTCAAAACATAATCCTAAGAATTGCACATCATTCTATACAAAAAATATCAGTAGAACGTTTACAAAAATCGGCTGCAGTGGTAGATCTTGCGCCGGATGTTGAAAAAAGCTCATGTTACAAGCTTAGTTCTGAGAAATATATTGATCAAGTGAGTTGAAATGTGTGTTTATATTGATGTTTGGTTCATAATCTCAATTGTGTTAAATATATACGTCTGAAATATTTAAGATTATAAAGATATTAAGATTCAAATAAAACCTGTGTAAACTAAGAAAAATTAGGTATATTCAAACAATGATCTGTACTGTAGTATCAAATTATTTTTATGAGTTAATAATGTATTTTCCTAAAACATGAATAAATTTGCAAAAGGCTTGTAAGATATAAAAAAGATGTTTTCATAGAACATTTATTAGAAAATGATGAAATAATACAACAATTATTTACTAAGATGGCACGCGAAAACGGCTGTCTTAACATGGATGCGACTTTTTTACCCTCCGTCTGGCGAACGACCGGATCCGGTCAGTTACTGTATTTATATGGTTTCTGTTGTTTCAGAATATTATTTATTTGTTCTTAGAAAAATATATATATATAAAAAAGTTTTTTTTTCAGTTTATTTTAAAAATATATACATTGCCGGTGATGGCGGAATCGCATCGCAGCTGAAGACAAAATTACTGGGATGTGCTCTCCGTCAGGTTCATAATTTCGGCTGAAAATAATAATGTATTATAATATTGACAGTTAGCTAAATGTTGATGGTGATAAAGTTGGCAAATAAAATAAAAATAAATTGGGTGGGGTTGATACTTACGGGTTCCATGAACGCTTACTTTGCTCCGTCAATGTCTGTTCTATCGGTTCCCCAGCGGGCAAATCCTCAATTGCAATAAGGTTAAATCTGTAAATACAATCACATTTATAGGCTTTAGGAGAAGCTTTTCTAGCAGTGGATTTAGGCTAATTTTGATGATGAAATCAATGCACATTTACTTATGAAATGCAGTGTCACTATATAAATATAAAAACCGGCCAAGTGCGAGTCAGCCTCGCACGAAGGGTTCCGTACCATTATTATTAATATCGAGCAAAAAATAGCAAAACATCACCTTTGTTGTATGGGAGAGCCCCCTTAAATAACTATTTATTTTATTTTGTTTTAATATTGCGGCCACAAAAATACAAAGCAAACCAAACACCATATAAAAGTAGATTCAATAGTCTTATCCATAATATGATAGCGAGTGAACAAAATGGCCGCGGTGCCCGAAATAACCTAACTGTCATCGTCCCGGTCCGGTCAGTGGAGGGACGCGTGTTATTTTTTCGATATTTCTCTAATTAATGAAAGATTTGAATAAATTTACATTTGGAAAAGATTAATGGATGAGTAATTATTTCATTGTTTCCATAAATTCCACAAATCTACCAATATTTGGTGCTAAATGAATGGTTTGTTTGGCCGACATGAGCGTGTGCTAAGCCTGAGTAGGTGTTAGATTTCAATGTTTTACCACGAAAAGCGTATCACAACACGTACAAAAACAAAGAAATAGGCTGATTACATACCTTTCCATCGCTTTTTCAAAACTTTATCTCGTTATACTGTCGTCAACCACTTAAAAACACTTGAAAATAGACGCACAAACACTTCCAACCACTCGGCGATAGCAAGTCCGGAATCAATGAGTTTTTTTTTTTAAACATATGTAAGTCTACCTAAGAAAGCGTCTATATTCTGTCTTTGTTTAACGTTCTAGCAGTTGTATGCGTTAGAATAGTGCATACCGTGTTTTAAAGTGCGCTTTTCGAATGAAAACAGCGGCATCAAATTACTGACCGTTCCGGTCGCCTGCCAGCTGGGCGTTTATTTTATCACGACCGGAACGGGAGGCTGCCACCATGGCACATTTTTTTCCGATGGCGTCTGCCATAGGAAGGGCTAATAGTCATTAAGATAAAATTTCTCTGGGGTGTTTTTTTACGAATCGCGCACAACTTTTTTTCAATTAAAGTTTTTGAGACTCCCTGATATTTCAGTGTAGATTTGAGCACCAAGTATACGGATCCCACTACTATTACAATAGGCATGTCGACTCATTTTTGATTTAATGTGTCATCAAAAAGCTACAATAACTGAAACATAGGTGAAAGAATTACTTTGTTATCTTAAAAACTCCCCGTGATATCACGATTTTAAAATCACAATTTTGGACTCCTCTAAAAACGCTTCATACAAATCACTACAGAAACGTGACGTCACACAGTCGTATTTTCTATGCGTCGCGCGTAAATTTTGTATGGTATAATATTGCTTTTAGGAAACTGGTTTCATAACAAAAGTAACTTGAAATTGAATGGGTTATCCAATGGTAAATACGTTTTCTAATAATTTATACTTTTAAAATAGACCTGCCCCTCCAGCTTTGAATGATCATAAAGTAAGTTAAACTAAAAAATATGAAAATTAAAATTGGTACATTTTTATTCTATTTAACTACTGTCATTATATCAAATAATTTAATATAATTGCAGGACCTGTCGTCACGCCTATTGCGAAAGTTTGTATGGATCTTTGTTACTCATTCACGCAAAAACTACTGAAGGGATTTGAATGAAATTTGTTAGGTACATAGATAGATGAGTCTGGAACAAAACAGGTTATTTTTATTTCGAGGAATTAACAGGATCATGAACTACGCGGGCGAAACCGCGGAGCATCGCTAATACATAGCTGAATATCGGTGGCCCACAAGGTCAAGCGCAAATTAAGAAATAATAAAAAAACACAAAACGAGTCTTGTCCTCAGTTATTAAGACGTTTTGCGATAAGACAAAAAAATTGTTAAAAAATTAAGATAGACTACTAGCATCTCGCGGTTTCATTCGCGTCGTTGCTGATCGCGTTATTTTCCCGAGATTAAAGGTAACAAATGTGTTATTTCAGAATATTATCTTAACTAGGTATAATAGGTTTATGGGGATCGATGAGGAAGAAAGAATCTGGAGAGGTGACCACGACCCAGAAGACGCAGTGTCGGACGGCCTCCCTCTAGATGGGCAGATGACCCCACAAAGGTCGCTGGACACCGCTGGTTGCAGGTTGCGCAGGACCGTTTCTTTGTTTGTGGAAATCTAAGGGGGGAGGCCTATGCTCAGCAGTCTTGCGTCAGTCTTGGACGTCTTGCGGCTGATGATGATGATTGTAGGATTACAATTGACTGCCTTCTCACCTGATACTAGTACTTTTGTAGTGGTAGGACTCTTGGCATGCCTGGGGATGTACCACACTTTTGCCGTTATTCTACCGCCAAGCAGTAATGTGCAAACATTACTGTGATCCGGTTTGAAGGGCAATGTTTCCAGAGAAATTACAGGGCTTAGAGATTTAAGATCTTAGATCTCTGGATGACGAGCGCAGTGCAGTGCTAGGTAATTATTTGGACTCATCATGTTCCAATAGCTGCATGTCACTGTGCTGTTATGTGTCAGGCATGTTGCTTACTATCAGCACATGTCCTGATCGTCTCGTCACTCTTTATTTAAACAAAAAAATTACTAAGCGACCATTTGAATTTGGCCACCGATTTGAAAACACCAATAATAATTGTAACTTAACTTGTTCTGTAGCCAAGACGTTCTGATTACAATCCTCCACGTTTGAGTCCTCATTGATTCATTTTACCCTGCTACTCACCAGCTAGGTCTGCACCTCCGTGTTGGGGTAGGTAATAAGAGAGGTGGGGTGCGTGGCTCGGGAACCTCTACGTGGTGCACCCTGGGCATCACACAACAACTTGCCTCGATGGCATCTTGTTGTGTGATGGTGAATCCCGGCCGGCGCTGGAAACTTCTACACGCGCTCCTCACTCCCTTGAGCAGTGTGTGTAGAGGTTCGGGAGGGGGGCTGGAAGATTTGGGAAGGTTACTCGGCGTATATATCGACCAAGTAAAATTCCTAAGTCTTCCAGGTGAGGGTCATTATTTACTCCTTACGCCCTCACAACCGCGGCTATCCCTAGCCGCGGTAGTGAGGGCGAACCTCTCGCTGCCGACCATCTTCGCCGTGATGCTTGAGACAGTGAGAGGTCGTGTGAGTTGGAGGAGTGCGACCTGAAAACCTCTTGTTCCTTCACTGAGGCGGAAGCGGATACGGGGACGAGCCTGAAGGCACGCTCAGGCTCGCACTCTGTCTCCACTGGAAGGCCTGGAGCGTCGGACGCTAAGGACCGTCTGACACCCTACTTAGGGATAGGCCTTTCCGAGGAGGTGACACGCTGGTGGCATCCGGCGCGTCACTGGATCCAAATGCGGGGTGTGGATGTCTACCCCCCGCGAGGTGGGCCCGCAAAGGCGGTGGGTCAGGGTCGTTGTTGGGAGTGCGAAAAGTGACCCCGCGACCGTGACCCTGGCCATGCCGAAGAAACCTGTGGGGGTTTTAGTCGGTAGGGGCACCATATTGACTCCCATGGTGTCGAGCCCGACATACCCACCATATCCCTGCATGGTCGATATACCAAAATGTGTTTCCTCCACGTAAAAAAAGGTAATAAGAGAGGTAGGTTTGTGACAAGCTGAATACCCAAAATTAGATGTCAGTTCTCAGAACATTATGTACTTTCTGAAAAAATGGGCAAGGTGGTGTCAGATCATCTAGATCAACTGCACATTGTATCCAATAAAAACCCAATATGCTAGCAATTATGCAGCTACGAGTACATTCAAGAATTTTAAGTCTTTGAAGTTCGATCAAAGGTATCGTTACCTATGAGCCTTTTGGGAAGTATCTGGATCCTAGAACTTCCAGTTGATACTTAGTCGACCCATCCCGAAATTGCGAATTATGGTACTTACTTCGCCTCCTTCCACTTTGATCCACAGTGGCGCTCCACATGTGGAGCCGGGGATACTTTTTTTTCCGCTTAAATCCACGCATGGATCCTTTGAAACTAAATGTTCCTCTTAAATCCACCAGTGGATTCTTTGAAACTAAATGTTCCTCTTAAATCCACCAGTGGATTCTTTGAACTAAATGTTCCTCTTAAATCCAAAAATAAGCATGAATATGGCCTTACTTCATGCTTCATGATTTTTGTTTTTTTACTATACTTTTCTTTCCATGTTTCAAATGTCACCCAGATTCCTTCAGTATAGATTGCAGGCCCGTGAACAAAATTTATGGGTCATCTGATACAGCAGGAGACCTATGTAGGATGATAGAAGGGTATAAAGTAATAAGATTGAGCACTATGCCGTCACTTGTAAGCTGACCAACTGAGCGCAGTTGAAGAGGGGGGAGTTCTAAACCTGGATCATTTCTCCTTGTCGCATGATTTTTGTACGGCGTTGCGGTCAGTCTACAAAAAACTAAAAACTACAGTCTAGTAGTTTTTGATAGAAAGCGCAATGAAAATGTTTCAAACATAAAAACTTTCGGGTTTGTAAGTTAGCACGATCGCGTATATGTGACGCACGCAACTTAATTTTATGTTGTACAAATCTAAAGTTATCTCAATGATAACGAGTATTTTTAAACGAAACAAAAAATGGTTCAACTGAAGATAAGGATTAGTATATGTAAAATCTTTGGGTTCAACACTGTTTATTTAATAGATGACTTCATCAGACATAATTAAAACCTTATTTTAAGTGGGTTAATTTACATAATTATGTCAGCGTAAAATTGCAAAGACCGTCAGTTACAAACAAAGACGTGATAAGATGTTATGGTGCGAGTAGGTTATGATAGTTTTTTTTAATTATGTACCCGATTTAAACCGGCAGCCCCGGATCTTCAATAGTTTTTAGACGGACCAAAATCTGAAAATGCCGCCGGGGGGGGATGTATCTACTCATGAGCACCATGCGCGCAGTGGGACATAACGGGTTATGTCCCTCTGACTTTTTTCCCCTCGAGTATCTAGGTCCCCGAACTTCACATGAGGAAGGAAGAATTCATGAAGATAATATTGGATTGGATATTACGACGATGTCTTGAAATATGTGATGAGTCGCACAATTTGGCGTGCCGCTCAATTTTGGCAAGGCAGGGGCCCCGGCCTCCCCCTAGATCCGGGGCTGAAAACCGGCGATGGATAAAAGGCTTAGGTACACTTGGCACTTGGTTCAGTGACTCGATCCAGAAGCAAATTTAAAAGCAAGGTTAGACAACAGACAACTGAATTTAGAAGCGAGTTCGATGCTTCTAACCAATCCTCGCTTCTGAATTTAGTATGCTAAGTTACTGAATATTACACTTTACTTATTCGACTGAATTTAGTAGTGACTAAATTCAGTCGACGAAAGGTCAAGTATAATACGCCTTTATGATAAATATGCTGTTGGCTGCAATATTGCAAAATAACAATATGTTGTCTTTATTTTAAATCGCTACCGCTTATAGAAGGTACTAGCCCTGATATATTATGTTCTGTGGTACTAGAAGTTGTTTGCGCCAGCGCCGTTGAGTTTGCGCAACACACTCGTACCATTTACGTCTCAATCTGTGCTACCTCCTAAATCGCGAATCCAAGGCACGCGATACAAATAATTAATTATAATATTCTCTTTAATGCAAAGTCCGATCTGCCTATTTAAATTATTTCTATACTTACTATAAACCCTTTTTTGAAGTGAAAACTTTTTTCGCGCACCACACACAGATTTTTCGTGGCCTGTAAATTAAAGTCTAGTCATAGAATAGATGTCTAGTGTCACGCTCGGGAATGAAAAGAAGTCTTCGGATAAACTCATAGGCCATTTGGCATCTAGACGTGCGTCAGCATGACACGTTGGCCATCTAGATACGTGTCGGCATTACTAGATGGCCATGCTTATGGCCACGCCCTCCGGTTTCACCCGCGTAATTTCCAAAAGTAAGCAATCAAATTCTGATTTTCACTATCAGCAGTTCCTATGACGGCCAATGTTTTTTTAAAACGGCTTTTTCTTTATAAACAAAACTAAATTATAATGAGAACTACACTACATTAAATACCCCATAAATTACAAAATTACCTACACTAAACTACTCATCTCAATTATTTATGGGCCAATGAAGGTCTAAAGATAACCAAGATCGATTAAGACCTCTACCAATCGAAAGCGTGCCCAGCATACTGGCGGCTTTACCACACTAAATACTAATATTATCTGACTGGCTTAGTGGGTAGTAACTCTGCCTGCGAAGTTCGATTCCCACCCAGTGTAAATATTTGTGTCATGAATTCAAATATTTGTACTGTGTCTGGGTGTTTCTATGTGTAATAAGTATGTGTCTACAATTATATAAGCATTATTTCAGCTGTCTGACCGCCATATTACAAATAGATCAGCCAAATAGACGCTATCAATTTGGTCATGTTTCTAAATAACAAAGACAAACAAATAAAATTGATGCTTCAGAAAAGTTTATTTAGACTTACCTATTTAATTGTAAGTACCTGTAAACTAACTAGAATATCACAGACTATAAAGGAAAGTGTTAAAATTTAAAATCTTCGTTTGTATTCGGCCTGGACTCCGTAGTCAGATCTTCCGTGTCCTAGGAATGGCTGGCTGTAGAATCCGCCGGCAGATAATTGGGAGTTCTTGTCTAAGTGCCAGAGTCCTTCGCCCGTGGCTTTTAGCTGTAAAAAATAATCTTTTTTAAACAAGCATTTGAAATGTTTGTCTGAATAGTAGCGATTGTACTATGCTCTTTTCTTTTTCAAGAATATGTTATTTTCTGAGATTGTTAATAGCGCCATCTAGTATTTATTGGTAGAAGCAAGTTGTAAAAGTATCACCAATTATTTTTACCTGTTATTGTAGTTCGTACCTTCTACGCTAGATGTCACTTTGCGTCGAAGTTTCCAAATAGTTCAGAAACCTACTGATAGATGACTCATAAATGTTTTAACGATATAAATTAGTGAGTAAGTTTATTTTTTAGTTGTAAAAAATTGGCAAACTCACAGCAGTGTGTCCGCCAATAGGTTTGCTGATGTCCAAGCCTGCCTGAGCGTTTTTATCAGCCCAGTTGAGGCCTCCACCGAACTTGGTGCTGTCGCCGTACGGGGAGAGTACACGGGAGCCGTATGCTTGAGCATCTAGTTTCCCGCGACCATCATTGAAGACCTGGTGGTTGTAACCGGCTTTTCCCCTGTAAAATGAATAGATCATATCTTTTAGTAGGACATATTTTAAGTATGTAATTCACTTTGATATTTATCCAAGAAACACACATCCAACATTATAAATATTTATGGCTTTATTGCTTCTCAAAATATTCGCCATGACATAAGTATAATGTACGACTTCAGAACCAAAATTTGCATAGCTCTTTTGCCACTCTGATTAGGGTATCCCCTAAGTACTCGTACCTATGCATTTTAAAAGTAACGGCTTTTCGCGGGTCGAAATTATTTTTTTTACAATTTCTGGTTAAGACATTACGCCTGCCATGCTGTTTGGCGAAGTCTTGCCTAAATAAATTTACCAGGAGCCTAACTAATTTTTAGTTTGTTGAGCTGACGAAAATCTTGAACTAGACTTGAACAAAAGTTTTGTACATTACAAAAGCTAGTGACGCCGCAAGGAAAGGGACAAAAGAGACGGCAAGGAGTCTATATAGGTCTTAGATAAAGTATACACTCTTTGTTATATTATAGGTAGGTACTTACTGTGAATTTTATACGCGCAATGCTGGACCTAATTATCTAATTGCTTGTTTAGATTACTTAGGAGGTATTTTAAAATAGGCATAAGTAGTATAGGTAATTAATTTTCTAGAAGTTTTTGTTTTCGGACGCCTGTCACACAGGGTCACAATTTCGAACCTTCCTTTCTACTCGTATATATGTAGTACTTGGCGGCAGAATGACTGTCAAAGATGTGGTATTTCTTCAAACGGACTCACTCTGCAAAGAGTACTACAACATGTTGACGCAATACTATGAGTTCTTATAAAGATTACTCACAAAGAGGTCGCTGCCGTCTTGCCCGAGAGTACCGAAGACCTTTCCATTGTTTCCAACTTGCTTGTCCCAAGTCAAGTCTCTCGGATGTCTTGATACTCTCTTGGCGAATGGATACCTGAGAAAAGTAAAATAACACATTTTGAACCTACTTTTTCAAAGTCAGTTTTTATACTGATAAAACAGGACATTTTTAATTTTGTTTTATAACCAGCTGACTTCGCAGTTCTATATTTTATGGCTCTGTATTGAGCTATAAACTATCCTAAATCTGAAATTGGATCAAACTGCAGGGGAGTGTACAAAATTTTATAAAAATCGATTTAGTACTTTAGTAGTTCATCGTGGGCAAACAGCGCGACATGAAATATTATTATACATATGTAACACACATAGCTGGGCGCACACGCTACAAAAAAAGTTAGTTTGATCCGCTAAAAAAAAGTTAGCTTCGTTAAACGTTAAAATGTTTAACTTGTAATATCTCTATATAACTCTACTAATGTGTTACTAACACATTAGTAGAGTGACGTTACTAGCAAGAGATGGACAGAAAGACCTGTTGGCAAGAAACAGGCATGTGTCGAACCACGCTGCCATGTGAACTTGAAGAGTCAAAATCACTGCTTAGCACTACACTACGCTCCCAACTCTGTCACTCACATATTCAAGATGGTTTGGATGGAAACCGTTCATCCGGAACACATTAGCAGGATTCTACAAACATAAGTATGTTTTAATAACTTGCAAAGGTGTGATACTTCCCCAAATCGACTGTGCAAATGGTCTACTGGTTTATGGAGTTTCTGCACTTGGCTATACGTTTTATTTATGTACCTAAGTCCACCGATGTCCGTCAATTATGATTTAATTTTGATGATCTTATAGAATCTTATTTATGAAACAAAAAAGTAGATAATACTTACTTCAATTGCCTGTCAGGAGACACTGAGACTTGAGCCCAGGCGGCCGCAAACAAAACCACGAAACACAGGAATTGTTTCATTTTAAACTGAAAAAAAGAATTAACCACAATGAGAAGCTATTTATGAAAATATGACTTCCAGTTCCAGATGACTTTCATTGTAACACGCATTTGTATTCATCAAACAAATTTTTACCCTGGACGGGAATCGAACCCACGACTCTGCAGACTTACTAAGAACTAAGCCACAAGGCTACTCGTAGATTGCGTCGTAGCGTTGCATTATACGAGATGGCGGTCAAGCGAAATCCTATTTCATGGGTAAAAGGACAGAAGGATACTCACAGTTTTTCTTCAGGAGTTTGATGTGTCCAACAGGAAACCAAGAGTTGTTCTGTCCGCCAAACGTTGGACTACGTATTTATATGATACCCGTTTTGTTCATATGTTGCGAGGTACAGTCCCGGAGGCAATGCGAAGATTATGACTCAGACTTGTTTACAGTTAGAACTACAAAGATACTAAGATTAACTTTTACAATTCAGTGTTGTACAAGTAAGAAAGCATATTATACCTATTTACTTTCAAAATAATTTGCACGCCAGAAATGACAGAGTGTAAGGAAACACCGTATGATTGTAACATCTTCTCTACCTACATTCATGGCAAATAAATAATTATTTCATTTCATTTTCATTTATTCCGTTTCATTTAACTTTTATCTGCGGGATTTTTTTCTGTGATTTAGGCGTATTCCAGACGCAAAAAGACTTGTCAAAAATAGTTCTAAATATTGCCAAGTGTGGCACCACTGTTGGTTTTTGTGAAATTTCTCTAGAATATTTCTCTATTTCTGTAAAATAAAACAGTGGCGCCACCTACGGCGCAATTGGAAACTGTCTTAGACAGGTATTTTTGCCTCTTGAAGGAAGCCTTTCGTTTTGGAAGAAATTGCGCGAAGCTTGCAACTAAACTGAGTCAAAATGTTGAGTAAAATAGTTTATTAATTTAAAACACTGTTAAATAAAGTTATTAATTTGTTAATTAAATATTGTAAAGTTGTTAATTATAAATTCGTTAATTTTTGTTATAACAACACCAAAACTAAGTCTGGAAGTGCAAGGAGCTGCACGGTGCACGATTCTAACAAGCCCTGACGGGACCCGATGTGAATCTACTCGCCTCGGTTTCGGGGACCTCTTCGGAAAAACCGAGAGTTTTATCCAAAGAGTTTACATATATGTACTACGTAGGTATAAATTTAGATTTTGCGCACGGTTCCATTGTGTCAATCGTAAGCAGATGACATTCAATCTTTCTATGGCAACAGAGTGATGTGCCGCGACAAAAGTATGACACTTCCACACGAGCGACAAGACAAGAAAGATGCTACCCGTGCTTTCGGTATAAAGCGTTTGTGCCAACTCTATACGTAGTATATGTAAACTCTTTGGGTTTATCTCTCAAATTGGGGATGACAATGTCAAGGCGAATAACTACCGGAAATGCATAATTTAGAACACTACGGTCGTCATTTGTGGGGCATGACACCGTCCCAGAGAACCTCTTCACTACAATACAATACAAAAACACTTTATTGGTACCACAAGAATCACTACCTCGTACCACAGATGAAAAAATAGTAACTATGGTAATCTGTTCAAATTTGGCTCTTTCATCAAATCCAAGGCTAAATTTGCTCTCAAAAAACTAGGTTTCCCTCTCGAAGAGGTCGATAGAAAGAAGACGATACTTCAAGCCTATCAAGCTGTTCTTTTTTATAACAAGCATAGATTTGCTCTAGTATGGAGTTCTGTTTGTACCATTGGGATGGATCAGCTAAGTAGGTACTAGCTAGAGACTCTGGAATCGGACGAGATACGTGCCAATAGTGTCATAGGTGTTGAAAAAACGTTATTGGCCGATATCACGGCAACTATATGGATTATTTTATATGCATATTAGGCCAAAAGTTATCGAAACCATGTAGAGTATAAAACTTCGCATAATTTGTTTCCAGTAAACTATTACGTAAAACTTATTGTTAACGATTTAATGGCCCATTTAATGTACCAAATCATTAAATTTGATTTTCTTTATTTATGGTGCCTATGACATTTGCCCCAAAGTGCATAGTTTCCGAGATATCGGCCAATGACGTTTTTTCAAGATGTAGCTTGAAGCTCCACCTGGATTTGTCAACATTTTGTGATGGTGTGCTCAGTGAGTGATCCTAAATCTTATAAAAAAATGGATCGAAAATATATTACAAAGGTGACCAAAAAAAAACGTCTATTTTTGTTGCCCTATTCGAAAAAAATCCAAAAAAAAAATTGTCTAATTTTACGATGTGTATGGCGATGACGTCATCACGTCTTGTAAGACCTGTTTCATATTCTGTGATGAGGATAATCACTAAAAAAGTCCCGGAGCTTAAGAAAAGGGGATATACTTTTATCAGTTTGAATGTTAAATTAGTTAAAATAATACAGTATAACCACGATCATTTGAACTTGAAAAAAAGCAACCGTGATCCGTGACCGTGAACCAATGATCGGATTCCCGAAGTGGTTGGATTGTATCTCTAGAACAATAGAAAAAAATGAAATGTATTTTCAAAATTATGTTCTGAACCAATGTAAGTATTTTTTAACCCCCAACCAAAAAAAGGGGTGTTATAAGTTTGACCTCGATGTCTGTCTGTCTGTCTGTCTGTCTGTGTGTGTGTCTGTCTGTGGCACCGTAGAGCTCAAACAGATGGCCCGATTTCGATGCGGTTTTTTTATTCTAAAGTTAATTACCGTGCGGGTGTTTTTAACTATGTTTGGTTAATATCAATTCAAAATGGCCGCCTCCACAAAATGGCGGATAAAATATTTTTTCACAACCTACCTCAATATGGGTGTCAAATGAAAGGGCTTAACTAGTAAAGTACACTATACACTATAACAAATTTCAAATCCAAGATGGCCGCCACCACAATATGGCAAATTATATATTTTTTTTCACTACTACCTCATTATGGGTATCAAACGAAAGGGCTTGATTAGTAGAATACTTTGTACTATGACAAATTACAAAACCAAGATGGCCGATATCACAAAATGGCGAATTACATTTCTTTTTTCACAACTCCCTTAATATGGGTATCAAATGAAAGGGCTTGACTAGTAGAATGTTGTACAGATAACAAATCTTAGGTACCTAGTCAGTTGTTAGTCAAAATTTTTAATTTTGTTCTTGTATAATAGTTCTGTTTCTTTCGATCAATAATAATTAAGTTTTGCCGCCATCTCGCGCAATGATAGGAAAAATGCGGTCTATGATCCATGATAGAGCGCGCGAATTTAAAACTGATTCACTGTAGAGTTCAAAACACCCAGGTTAAATTCATCAGGATTGTTTCGGAATTCGAAACCAATGACGCAATCGGTTGATTCGTACGCCAAACGTTGGCTGTATCACCAATGACAATCTGAGAGAACAAGTACAACATAGAGATAGCCGTCAGGTACAGAAATACAACCGTCGTGGAGGCTCTGAGCCACAGTCTATTTCTTTTTTAGTGTGAACTTTGAACGGAGGTGACTTAGACAAAAATATGGTTGAGTCGATTACTAATGGAATCCCAACCTGTAGTGAACGGTTCAACAGACAAAATCGAGCTAAAATCGAAATAAAGAGCATTAGAAGATTCAATGTTATGCAATTGTTACGAAATGACAAAAGTCACGGACGCTGAAGTCTGTAGAGTGGCTAATCTTTACATATAAAAATGTTATGTTGTTTTGTGTACGCTTCAAAAACTCAAAAAGTTCTGCACCGATCGAGCTGAAATTTTAGAATGATCTATAATCCGCATCAAGATTGTTTTTGTCTAATTTTTGCATCACAATGTGCCACAGCGAAGCGTGGCAGGGTACTACACTAGTTTCCAATAAAAATATTAGCAACACAAAACCAAGGCATGTGTTTAGATTAGCCGGAGTACTAATTATCGTAGCTCTACTGTAATGAGTCTGCAAAATTATTATTGAGCGAGACGAGATAAGAATTATGTTTACATACTTAGATAGCGCTGTTATTGTTTTCATAAAATTAAGTTAATATTACGAGAACTCGCCCTCAGTAAATGGTATGTACCAAACATTTAGATAAGTCAATTATGTTTTTTATTAATATATAGAGTGAGGGAATGAGCAAAACATGGACCTGATGGTATAGTGAAATACCTACACCATTAAAAAAAAATCAAATCTATTAGCACTGCATTGTATGTATGTCTATTTATTCATAACCATTTATGTTACATGTCAAACTTAAAATAGGTAAGTAGGTATATGAAAAATATCTCGGTATATCCGAGAATTAATTATTATAACTAAACATTTAACACAATATGTATAAATATGTCAGATAGTAATGTAAAATGTCATATTAAAATAAATTACTGATATCACTCAAATAATAATAAAACATGTCACATCCAAATTAATTAATAATAATAATTAAACAAAAAAAAATAAACATGTCAGATAAAAAAGTACTAATAATAACAATTTGAGAATCAATTCAGAATAACCAATTACAATAACTTAAACTAAAGAAATTTCCAGTATTTCATCGAACTTATAGAATGCCTGTTCGATAAGCCAGTCCAATAGCCCATAGTAGTATGTTCCTAGCAGTGGGGTACTAATAAATTGTTCTCTAATTTTGTCCATTAAATACAATTTGTAATAATAATTCAGTGATTCGAAATCCCTAAGTAGTGCTATAGTATTTATCATGTCAGAAAATTATATTATTAGGAATTATTCTGTCATCTTCAGGAATTTCTTTAAACTTCTAGAGATTTGAAATCTGCGCGTCTTGTCACTCTATACTATAAAAAAGAGAGTATGTGTAGCCTATGTGCTTTTTCCGACAATGTTAATAATCTGTGTTTTCCAAATATCAACCCGACGGTATACTGCCTAAATAAAACTGTCTTAGCTTTGATAGCAATAACAAAGCCAAAGCAGATTTAGTAAGACGTTAGATCTGCCTATCCGTTTAGGCGTTCCGATGTGCCTGAGCAAAAAACCATCCAAACATTCTAATTTTTTATAATATTATGGATATGCCCTCCCAAACTTCTGGCACACGGAATTATGTTATCGTTGGGAAGAGTGAGCTCACTCTTTCTGTTCTAGTTGGTTGCAGGAAGCGGTGAACAACGGACGTTTATACCTTTCACTATTCGTTGTCAATAACCAAAATAAGTAGAACCGTAACATACCTCGCCGCTAGCGATTCTAAAGGTCAAATAGATTTGTACTTGTAAACCACTCACGCCACACACAAAGACTAGTCTAAGATCCCGCTATACAACGACCTTCACCGAGCTGTTTATTGGATGAAAAGTGTTTTATATGTAATTTAATATGTCAACAAATATATTGCAAATGAGTTGCCTAAAAAATTTCAGTCCAGAATATGATTATTTAACAATAAATTATTTTTTTTAAATATTTCACTTAAATTGATTGAATTTTAGAAAAATCTATATTACATAACTTATTATTTTGGCTTTACTCAGTGCTTACGAAATCTCATGCAAATAACAATAAAAAGTTGCAAACAAACTTTCATCCCTTATTTCACCCCTTTGGAGGTTGAGTTTTGAAAAATACTGTAATACATAACTCATTATTTTGATCATGCTCAATTCGTGCGAAATTTTATGCGAATACGTTTAAGGAAAAAAATGTTTCATACAAACTTCCAGCCCGTTTTTTACATCCTTAGGGATTGAATTTCGTAATGAGATTTCGTAAGCATTGAGTAAAGCCAAAATAATAAGTTAGATTATATAGTGTTTTCTAAAATTCAATCAATTTAAGTGAAATATTAAAAAAAATAAAAAAATATTGTTAATAAAATTAATCATATTCTGGACTAAAATTTTTTAGGCAACCCATTTGCAATATATTTGTTTGCATATTAAATTACATTTAAAACACTTTTCATCCAATAAACAGCTCGGTGAAGGTCGTTGTATAGCGGGATCTCCTACTAGACGCAGTTTGTTAACAATTTCAAGGTGCTCAAGGCACATCTTATGATCTATATCGATGATATATTTCAGGATTTATATTTTCAGTCACTATCTATGACTTTGTTTCTACTAATGTTCTTTGGTTCTACTACTTTGTTCCAAATTCTATCCCGTTTATAAAAGTACACGGAGTATCTATAGCCTTCCGTAGCTACATTTTGTATACACTACATTTTGTACTTATGGAAAGCGAGCTGCAATTGTTTCCATCTGCTCAAGTTGAAATTCAAATCTCTTGCAATCAAACGCTACGTGTAGTGCTGTGCAGCTGTGTAGCAGTTACTGCAGTTAGTATCGATAGTAGAGTGACCATATATTCTGTGGGTATCGGGATAAAAATTGAAACCACTGATTGAGCACTCAATGAAATTTTTTGTATTTATTTTATTTAAAAATAACGGAAACGGTTGTTGCGCGGATAAAACCGCGGGGCGCTGCTAGTTCATAATATAGTCTAATTAAAAAAAAATTGGTTGGCTGTAAAGTCGGTATACGGGCGAAAGTTTTACGTGACAACGACTTTGAGTGGTAAAATAATTTTACGGAAGGGACGCGTGCCTTTCACTTTTTATGTCTGTCTCTCTCGCTCTTAGGCGGGCTAACCATGCCCGAGTGGAAGGGACGCGTGCCTCTCACTCGCTCTCGTTGTGAGCGCAAAACGTGAGCGGAGCGCATAGTTTCTTGAAATGTCACCCGGCAAACCAATTTATAAGACGTTGTCACGTCAAAATATATATGTATAAGCGATGGTGAGCCATAATCGCGCTAATTGTTTAATCATTAATTACCATAAATTATCTCTTCACATATTTTTCTCATAAATTAAAAAAAATACTGTTCCCAAAAAATCAGTGCTCATTTCACAAGATGAACACTTGACGCTTGAGACAGAGGTGAAAACTTGAGTGCAAGTGAGTACCCTTGGTGAACATAGTTTTTAAGTTACATGTGAAGGGGTCAGGGGAAAAACAGCTTTTGTCACATAATGAACAAACTGAGATATTACTAATTAAAAGATAAGATCGTAATAAAATAGTGTTTTATACCCAAAATAAATAAGAAAAGTTTTTTTTATTGAAAGGATGTTTATTGTTAATGTAATTATATATTTTTTTATTTTGACTTTTATATCAGCCAAGAGTTATAATAAAAAATTGTGACTAAGTCAGAATAGTCAGGTGAAAATCATCCTATGTCCACGAACATCAGGGGAAAAACAATTGATGTCACAACTTCACAAGGCAATCTAATTATTGCATTTAAGGTTGGAAAATAACTTTTTTGCTGTTGGTCCACAATATTTTGATAAATACTGTAAATCCAGGAATTTTGCTTTACTGATCGGTAATATGTCCCTGTAAGCTTGGTCAGGGAGAATAAATTCTCCTGAATTAGGGATGTCTTCACAGGAAGATGAATTTACCCGTCTTCTCTTTGCATCCAGCATAACAGAGGAAGTCCAGTGTCCATTATAGGAATCTCTGTAGAAAATGAGACGGGGATGTGTAATCTGAACTCTGATCTCACGGATAGGTCTCGAAAGAAATGGGCATGTCTTTTTGTACTTTGGTGCAAAAACTTGGTCCAAGATCGGACTAAAGGCTGATCAACATCAATAACTCGAAATGGTGTAGGTTTTAGCCTTGACTCGGACACTACTTTTCTCCAATCATCTGGTGTTTCACATGGAGACCATGGACAACGGTTGTTTTTTTTCCTGAACGGTTCTGACATCGGATGTTTTTTCCCTGTACCGATATTTTAAAAGCTTAAAAGCGCAGTGACTATGAATGTTATTGCCCTGTTTGTTTTGACAGAACATAGCGACAGATATAACCATTCAGACTGCATTGCCAGTTGAAAAAAATAAAAAATGTGACAAAAGTTGTTTTTCCCCTGACCCCTTCATGTGGTTCTACTTACTCTTACGTGCAGAATACGAAGTTAAGCATACATAAAGTTTTAAATAATGTCGGTAGAAAAAGTGTAATGGAAAATAATTCGATTTAAAAAAGACTTTATTGAAGAAAAAGAGTTCACTGAGGATTTATGAAACAGGTTATGTTAATTTTATTTGTGCACTATAACCGTGAGTTTTAATCGCGTAGTTTCCGCTTTTACAGGAGCAAAAAGTAGCTTAAGTGCTATTTCAACTGTTTTATAAATTTCGTCTCGATCTGTTCAACCACTCCGACGTGATTGAGCAACAAACAATCTTAGTCTTTCTAAACTTTCGAAATTATAATAGAGGTATTAGTAGAATGTTTAAAATACTTAAATTAGATTAATCAATTTGATTTTACTGGGGTGACTTACAAATTGTGACATAAATATAATTAATTAATTAATATTTCCCTTTGAAGCAGTGCTTTTATGATAGATCACCGCAAATCTGAAATGTCTCAAAATTGTAAAGAAACCTGGCCACAGTAGCTCTGTGTAACCCAGATCTAGGTCCATTGCGTTTTGGGCACGGGAGCCGCGTCCGACGCCGGACATGTTACATGCTTCAATCACGGAGCTCTCTCGAGGCCTGTATTTACCGACCATGTAGCCGCCCTGGCGCGGATCCATTGTTACACGTCATTATAAGCAATAATACGGTCTACGATGGAACATGCTTAGTGTACAACCCTCAAAAATACTGGTCGAATTTTAAATTTAAATTACGATGCGAAAGATTTCTTGAGGAGTAACTTTTGTTTTGGAAGATGGAAAAGGAATGAATGGCTCACTTACTGAAGTTCCTGGGGTCCTGGAGTTCCTTCCTGAATCAGCTTGAAAGTGGTTCACTTGCGGCTTTCACCTCCCGTGCTTCCAGTAGGTACTTTAATAACTTCGCGTTATTTCATTGTTCTTCATTTACACCCGGGTGGCGCACATCGGATTGATTAAGTTTATGGGGTTTAATTAGATACTAGCGACCCGCCCTGGCTTTTTTTTTTTTTTTTTTTTATAAGCCTTTATTGCCAAACTAAACAAATTTGAAACTTAACCTAATTACAATCTATCACATCGGAATTATCGGTTTTAGTGTTCGGCGTGTCTTGCGACACATAGGCCTCTTCCAGCTTTTTCCATGTTGTTCTTTTGTTAGCCTTTCTAATCCAAAATGCTCCACCAGTTTTTCCAGTTCATAATGTCGTCCATCCATCTTTTTATTTGTCTTCCCCTTCTTCTTTTACCCTCTCGAGGTTGCCACTCCGTAATGAGCTTTGTCCATTTCATGTTACTGTCCCTTGTTATATGTCCTGTCCATTGCCATTTCAATTTTCGTATTTTCGACAGCACATCTTCAACTTTTGTTGAAGCTCTAATATCTTCTGCTCTTTTACGGTCCTTTAACGTGATCCCTAACATACTTCTTTCCATTCCTCTTTGGCATGTTCTCAGTTTTAGAAGACTTTTTTGAGTCAATGCCCAAGTTTGACATCCGTATGTAAGACAAGGAAGGATACAGGAGTTAAACACTTTTTTCTTAGCAGCTACAGTGAAATGTTTACTTTTGAATATCTCCTTAAGGGACCAATATCTTTCCAGGCGCAAGCTACTCTTTTGTCTATTTCTAAGCCTATTTGGTCTCGAAATGATATTAGTTGCCCTAAATAGGTGTAAGTTTTTACGTATTCGATGTTCTCCCCATCCACTTTTATGCCTATTTCTTCCCTGTTTGTCATTACTTTCGTTTTTGATTTATTTATTGAAAGACCCACTACTCTGCTTGCCTCTATCAATTGTTGTAGCATATTTTGGAGTGTATTGGCGTTATCTGTTATTATAACTAAATCATCCGCGAATCTTAAATGATTTAGTTTCTGGCCATTTATGTTTATACCTTCTTTGTCCCATTCAAGGTTGCGAAATATGCTTTCTAAAATGGCAGAGAAAAGTTTCGGCGACAGGGATCTCCTTGTCTTACTCCTTTTGCTATAGGGAACTCTTCTCCTGTGGATTCTAACTTGACCTGTGCAGTGCTGTTATCATATATATTTTAATAATACGAACATATTTCTTTCTTACTCCTTGTTGAATTAGAGCCTCCCAGAGCAGATTGTGTTTGATTGAGTCGAAAGCTTTATTGTAGTCGACAAATGCAATGTATAGGTCTTTCCCATACTCTTGACATTTTTCTATTAACTGTTTTAATACATGCATATGATCAATAGTTGAAAACCCTGCTCTAAAACCAGCTTGTTCAATGGGCTGTTCTTCATCTATAGTCCTTGATATTCTATTTAGGATCAGCTTTGAAAAAAAATTGTAAATGTTTGACATGAGGCTAATAGGTCTATAATTTTCAATTACGTTTCTGTCTCCTTTTTTGTGTAGCAAAATGATTGTACTCCTGGTCCATTGCGATGGTATCAACTCTGTTCTCAAAATAGTGTTGTATATCTCTGTTAGTTTTCTTAGGTTTTCTGGAATAGTAATTGAAGTTTTGATCATTTCATTTGTTATCTGATCTGGTCCAGGTGCTTTGTTATCCTTTTGACTATTGACTGCAGTTTCTATTTCTGATTGTAAAAACATTGGTATTTCATCTGCTTCGTCATCATCAAGATTCAAAAGTATGTCTAGAGTATTATGTTCTTTTGCGTAAAGTTTTTTATAGAAATCAGATGCTGTTTGTATTATAGCTTTTCGTGTCGTTACTTGTTTTCCTGATTGGTTTTTTATGTTTGATATCCAAGTTTTTGTGTCCGTTAATTCCTTTAAAGCTTTTTTAACACCGCCTGTCTTTTTAATATGGTAATTAAGTACAGTTGTTCTTTTTTTAATTCTGTCTTTTTTTATGCTGTTGCTAATTTTTTTACTTAATTCTGATATAGCCTTGAGATTTTGTTTATTTTTTCCAAATTTCAAAAGTTGTCTTCTTTCTTCAATTAGTGTTTTTGTTGCATCGTCTGTGGGGTTTTTCTTAAGTTTTGTTGACCTATTTGATAAGGGTTTGCATATTTCTTTTATATCTTTATTGTATTTCTCTTCTAGTTTATTTTTTGGATTATTTCTAGCATGGTAATTTTTGGAAATTATTTTTAAGTTAAACTTATTTCTACTTTTCTTGGGTTCTGAGCTACATAATGCTGCTCTCACTAATCGGTGGTTAGTGTTAAAATTAAATTGGTTGAGGGTGGTTACATCTTGAAAGGCTTTTCTGTTGTTAGTTGCTATGTAGTCCAATTCATTTCTGTGTGATCCATCTGGAGATAGCCAGGCCCATTTTTTTCTTGGGTATTTTTTAAAGAAACTGTTCATAAACGCAAGATTATTTTCTAGCGCAAAATTCATCATTCTTTCTCCATTTCTACTGCGCCTACCAAAACCAAATTTGCCTATTGTGTTTTCCTCGCCGGACCGCTGGCATCCTATTCTACCATTAAAATCTCCCATAACGATAACATTTTTATGTATTTCTTGTAGGACTGAAGCCAGATGGTCGTAGAATTGGTCTTTTGCTCGCTCGTCGTGTTGTTCGGTAGGGGCATATATTTGGATAATAGACCATTTATTTTTGTAACCTGGTAGCCTCATGTTAAGAATTGCTACTCTTTCTGATATTCCTTTGAATTCTTCTATGTTTCCTTTTAAATGTTTTTTAACGGCAAAGCCTACACCGTAACTTCATTTCGTTTCACCTTTGTAGTAAAATAAGTATTCTTCATGATCTTCAATATCTTCTCCTAGTCTCCTTACTTCGCTCAATCCGACTATGTCCCATTTAATTCTTGACAATGCTAACTCTAATTCAGTGAGTTTTTCTTGTGTTCTCAATGTTAGACAGTTTAAAGTGGCGATGTAAAGTTTACCTCCTCTAAGAGTTGGTTCTGTAATTGTGTTATCTTTACTGTTTACACCTTTTAGTGCTGGAAGGGATTGGTCAATAGCCCCCACGGTGACCAGCCGGCTTGGGGGAGGTTTGTTTGTTTTTGTTGTAGCGTTCGATTTTTTTTGGATATTTGTTCTGAGATTTCGGTTTCCGATGTGTTTTCTTTGCTATTCTTTATATATATCTGATGTTGAGTGTGATCTATTTCTATACAATCGTTCAAATGCATTTACTTTAACAATTTTCTTCCGGGTATTTTCATTGATGTCGAGAACTTGATTCGGTGAAATAGACTGTTCCCTCTTCCTTTTATCTCTAGTCGCATCTGCGTCGCCTTTTACTATTAATTTATCATATTTTATGTACGCTATACGACCCTTCTTTTGTTCTTCTTTCAGTTGCGATATTAGTTCTTTTCTTTTTTCAAGAACTTCTTTGCTGAAATCTTCCTTCACAAAAATAGTTTTTGGTAGGTCTTTCTTCTTTCTTAAAATTTCGTTTCTCTTCCACGCATTTAGCATATTTACTAAAACTGGTCCTGGCCCTGGCTTTGCACGGGTGCATATTTACGGGTGCACTAAATATAAGTATCTACTAATAAAATTCCGGTCCGGCGGCTAGACGTTTCGTTTTACGTAGTCACATAAGTCACAGCTTTTTTGTGATGGATACTTTTATGGCGACGGACGCACGAATTACACGCATAATCCGAATTTTGTGGACATAATATTTATGTTGTCGACTCAAAATCAATATTTTTTGTTATTCATATAAGGTTTCGATCAAGTCTACCGTACCCCTTGACGAAATGATTAATATAGATTTAATAAGGATTTGAAGTATTTTCACTGAACACAAAAGAGCGCGTGGCTACCTGCTCGCTCCATCATTTACATTCCTAAAAAATAGTGTACGCGTATTCATTATTTTGATTAACAAACAAACATATGACGAAGATACAGTGCTTAGAAGTTTCCCGTGGCGTCAGCCGTGGGTACGATAGTTACCCACAAGTGACGTCACAACTCCCCACTGTGGAAGTTTGATGATCTATATCTCAGTCGATTTTTAATATTTTGAAAAAACAAAATATACGTGTCCCACATATACGTGTTAAATATACGTGCTCCATGGTCTATCTTTCGGCCTAATTAGAATGGTATATTTTTTACCCAGTCCGATACCCTATAGGGTGTATAGGGTATCTAACTAGGTGTCCGATACCCTATAGGGTATAGGGTACACCTAGATAGTAACCAACGGTAAAATTCTGCTCAGGCAACGCATTCTATAGCCTAGTCATTTCTCTTTGTTCGAGTCTTTGGAATGTCAACCATGAAACGATGTCGCATTTTCAAGCTACAAACAATCCGATAGAAAAAAGGCAAGATAGTTTTAGATCATACAGATCAGTGGAACACTAAATGAAAATAAAAATTAAAAAGTGTACCTATCCGATAAAAACTGTTAAGCTAGCAAATTCATTTATTACTCTATCTAAACCAACATTGCAAAGCTGAAGATTTTGTTTTTTTTTAACGCACTAATCTCAGAAACTACTAGTCGGTTTAAAAAACTTTAACCGTTGAATATGTACGTGATTTCTAATCGGCTAAAGGACTAGTATCTAGATAAAGTATAACTAGATAAAGAATTAAAAAAATCGTGATTCTTAAGCGCTATAGGTTATTATGTAAGACGAGCCACGCCGGGGCTACCGTTAGTCATCAATTTATTTAATTAAATATCTTTGATGATAATAATAGTTGATGTCATCGCTTGTCTTATAAATGACATAAAATTATGTAATAAAAATTAGCCTTTGGTCATTCCAAACTATTGCCCATCTATGTACCAAATTTCATCAAAATCCCTTCAGTTGTTTTTGCGTAAAAGATTAACAAACATACATCGAAACATACAAACTTTCGAATTCTGACATTTGAAAGTTTGTCGTTCGACTCCAAACAGTGGAACTTTGGCACATCCCGTGCAGTGCCGAGTCACCATAATGGATGAGCATTGCATTTGGCGAGCGGCCAAATTTACTGGCAGATAGTGTGTAGCGCCGTGTACTACATAATGTAGCCTCTAATGGCGGATCGTTTCTAATTAACTTCGGTCAATTCTGATACGACAAGCAATATTCCATTTCATTCGTAATTTTAGTAATTTATCCTTTTTTTAAACTTCAATGAATTTAAATTTAATATTACAAATAATTCGTGACACGAAAATCTTTTTAATATTACAAATAATTCGTAACACGAAAATCTAGGGGGGAGGTCTATGTTCAGCAGTGGACGTCTTGCGGCTGATGATGATTACAAATAATTATTTCACTACGTTTGCAAACGTAGTATAAGACACCCTGAGACTAGATGGAGTGAC
Source organism: Ectropis grisescens (assembly GCA_017562165.1). Taxonomy (NCBI): domain Eukaryota; kingdom Metazoa; phylum Arthropoda; class Insecta; order Lepidoptera; family Geometridae; genus Ectropis; species Ectropis grisescens. The sequence goes on along the minus strand of CM029794.1, from coordinate 13,657,458 downwards.
GATATACAGAAGACAGCAGGCAGTTGATGAAGACGTAAAGCCGAGCTGAGAGAGGTCCATGTACAGCAGTGGACTAATATAGGCTGATTATGATGAATAATAATTTCAATCGAACAGTACTATATTGCTCCACATTATATAATATAGCATTTAAAGTCATTGCAATCTTTGCTACAGAAAAGTCTGTCCTCATTTGAATTATGGCATTATATTTTGGGGGAACTTAGTAGAAATAGATCATATTATCTTAATTTAAGTGAAGAAATATCTATGTATGTGTAATCTTGAATCTTGGCAGTACTTAGAAAAAACAATTAAGGAAAATACCTAACTATCCCGATTGCTGAAACATACGAGTACATAAGTTTTTCAAACTTTGTTTCCTTGTAAAAATAGTGAAAGCCTTTTTATTTGTTTTAGAATACATATTTAAATATTTTCTAAGAGTTAGGAGCTTTAGGACTAAATCTCGTTATGACTAGATAGCGGGTCTGACTAAATTATTTATGATTAAATCTCGATATGACTACATCGCGTTAGGTCCACATCGCTTTTGAACTAGATCGCGAAAAGACCAGATAGAGTAACGACTAAGTTGTCGTTTGTTTTCTAAAGTACAGTTACGTCGATAAATCAGAACAATGCAATACTTCAAAATCTTGAACAACGCCAGATAGCTGTAAATTTATCGGATTCATTTTGAATAGTACATTGATGATCTGCGTAGCTTCAAAATTCTACCTATTTTGTTTTATGGTGATATCCTAAAGAACGAAGAGAAATGACTCCACTTTCGTAATACAAATATTTAAACTGGTGTAATAATTATAAATAACTAGCGGCCCGTTCCGGCTTCGCTCGTAAATAAATGCAACCAACTGCAGCGCCATCTGCCGGGCTGATTTGTAAATCTAAACTATCCAGACCTATACAAAAAAACATTCAAATCGGTTAAGCCGTTTAGGAGGAGTTCACTCACAACGAAAAGTGGCATTGATTTTTATATTTAGACTAGCGGCAACTTCCCGGCATCGCTCGGATAGTAACCAAAATATCAAGTGCAGTGCCATCAACCGGGCTGATTTCTAATAATAATAATAATAACATTTTTCATAACAAATTTCCACTCGACGTAATTTTCACGTCCGCGTAATTTTTCATGTGAAAAACTATGATTTTTCGTTTCCGACATATTTACAATAACGTTGCACTATTTTTGCTGAACCATAACCTATTATAAATCATATTTAAACACATATTTGGTGTAAAATATAAGAATTTATTAAGCACAAGACATGACATAAAAACATTTTTTATTAACAAAAAACCGAACACAATAATAATAATAATAAACTTTATTTGAGCCAAAAAATATAGTAGTTACAGAAATAATGTAGTTAAAATAATGCAGCATAAATATTTCTGAATCTAAACCTTCCAGGGCCCTGCAAAACACAAGCGTATATAAAAAAAATCATTCAAATCGGTCGAGCCGTTTAGAAGGAGTTCACACTTACAACGAAAAGTGGCATTGATTTTTATATAATTATATAGATTTAAAAATAGGGGTTGGTGATACAGGGGTAAAATTTAGGGTTGTATGTATTTTTAATGCCACATTACAAAAACAATTGATAAAATTAAAAAAATATTTGTAGGGGTGAACAACCTTTATCACTTAGGGGTGTGAAAAACAGATGTTGGCCGATTCTCAGACCTACTTAATATGCTCACAAAATTTCATGAGAATCGGTCGAGCCGTTTCGGAGGAGTTCGATTACGCACTCCGTGACAGAAGAATTTTATATATTAGACATAAGTTGCCTTCAAACCGGATCACAGTAATGTTTGCAATTACTACAGGACTGTAGAACAACTTGCAAAGATGTGGTACACCGTCCCAGGCGGACTCAGCAAAGAATCCTATGTACTAGCAAGGGGGCAAATAGATTATATGACGTCGTGATTGGTCCCTTAGTAGTGGTAAGTTCAAAATAGTTTGTATTGAAGAGAAGAAATTCCAACACAGTTAAAAGTTCACGAGTCCGTGGAGCTAAATCTAGAACATAAAATTCTCGTGTCACAGTTTTCGTTGCCATACTCCTCCGAAACGGCTTGACCGATTTTGATGAAATTTTTTGTGATTATCCGGTATCTATGAGAATCGGCCATAATCTATTTTTCATCCCCCTAAATGTTAGGGGTAGTCCACCCCTAAATTTTATTTTTATTTTAGACAAAATTTTTAATATCTATTTTTTTATGATACAACGTACAAAAATACATACAATCCTCAATTTTCACCCTTCTACGATCAACCCTTATTTTATTAGGAAATTATTTATATGGCAAAACAACGTTTGCCGGGTCATCTAGTTCAATTATAAAATAAATACCCTTTCAACTTACAGATGTTCTGTTTATCAAATTATACCTACTTTCATAATACATGCCATCATTACCAGCTGGTTATTTTATCGCTCCTGAAAACGTTACGTTTGCCGCGTTTGTAGCGTGTAGCAGCAGCTAGGTAGGAATGTTTGCTGTGACAGAGCAAACAGCGACATACGGTGAGCGGAATCGTCTGTACTGGCGAGCATAAAACTCTTTGTATTTTACGTGAAATAAGCAAGTAAATTCCTAATGTTTGAAATTTTTTGCAGGTTAACACTTGACCACTATATCGCCTGATGCTAAGCGACGATGCAATCTACGATGGAGCGTGTTTACCTAAAAGTAACTGATTCACTCTCGATTTGAGGACACCAAGATTTTAACCACCGGAAAGATCCCACTCAGGCTACTCATTCACAGCCAGACGTTCTTATCACAAAATTAGAATCAAACTTCTTTGTTCGTGTCTTTGGAACGTCAACCGTAAAAAAGATGTCTCTTCATCCAGCTAAGAGGGTTACACAGAGCATACCTAAAAATTTGCAATGTAAGAAATTTTATTACCTTACAATCGTCCATAGACTGTGCATCTGTGGACGAGAACCTCTCCCATAATACGCTACTCGACTCGATCCTTGGATTTACGTTGGCACTAGCTGCTGCTGGTAATTACATTAACTAATTTCGGAACGTCTTACATTACATTCACCTGTTCCTGATCAATGTCCATGACCCTAGTTCGCGTACAGATCATTTCGTTACAAATGTAACCATTCCGATAAATTCCGAGCATAGCTGTTCGCATAACTCGCTGAGCAAGTTTGAACTTTCGGACCTATATCTGTTGTAAGTGACCGCGTTTTGGCATCGTAGTTCATGGCGGGTAGAACGTTTTGATAAAATTTACTTTTGTCCTAAGTCACTCTAGAATTGGATGTAATAAACAAGATTTTACAAAGCATAGACGCAGAATTTCACAAATAGTTCAGTAATGGGCGCGTGCGATTTACTTTAAATCAAAATACAATCAAAATCAGATAACATAGTCCATTGAGTTAGTAGAATGTTATAATATACTGAATAAATGAATACTTAATAAACTATTGTTAGTGTTAAAAGAAGAGAGAACAAATTATTAGGGACAGTGACCGTTTGACCTCTCATTTGCCCGACGCATTCTGAGAGGATGAATTACTACTAACTCCTAATCACCATCCCCACGAAATGCCTCAGAGATAAATAAGATGTAAGAGATACTACGTAAGCGTAAGTGTAGTTAGTAGAATCCTTCTGCACAAGTCCGAAATTTGGCAGTAGGGGTAGCCCTATGAGAGAGAGTTATGAGAGGGTACATAAAACAATTTTTTTTCATAATCATTTAACACGATTTTGTTTATAAAGAAAAAATAAATATCTAAAACGAATTATGTAAAAAAAACTATCAAATAAGAAACTATAGTGATTTTATGTCAAAGTAATAAAATTTCATTTATATATACACCCCATTATTAATGCTACCATAGCAAAGTTGCAAAAAAATAAATTGAACTTTTTTTGCTATCTGTACTCAGTAACTGGGGTACCAGATCTGCATGTTTGTGCAAGCAGCGGGAGCGGAGCTTTTGAGCCAGATTCCCGTAATGGAGCAAAAAATTACGAAATACTACCTAAATGTAGGAAAAATTTATATCGCAGCCAAAACGTGCTGCTAAAATTTCTCTCCTTAGATGTTTGGGTGGAATTTTTCTTATGAAACAGGCCATTGGGTGTATAAGATTCCGCTTTTATTTAAGGCTGTCCAATAGCACTCATGGTTTACATCAAGAGGGATGGTCATTGGAGTCATGGCCTTCTTCATTTCTTTTTTAACTATAATAGGTTTGCTCTTGGCCACCGTCTCGCCTGATGTTAAGCGACGATGCGGTCTACGATAGAGCCTTACCTAGAAGAAACCGAAACTCTCGATTCGAAGACAAAAAGATTGTAACTATCGGGGAAAACCCACTCAGGCAACGGATTCCACAACCTAGCCGTTCTTATCACAAACGTAGAGTTAAATCTCTTCGTTCCTGTTTTTGGAACATCAACCATCAAACGATATCGCTTTTTTTAGATACAATAAGTCTGATAGAAGAAAGGGCCAGGTGGTATTAGATCATGCAGATCAGTTGCACACTCTCCAAAGTGTATCCGATAAAAACCGATAAGCCAGCAAGATTGCGGCGATGTTCAAGACTTTGAAGTCTTTTACGCACAAGAGTGTCCATTGGCTATGAGTCTTTTGGCACGTCTCTCGATAGATTCCAGAGCCTCCAGCTGACACTTAGCCGATCCATCCCAAAGGTGCGAACAGTACTCCATACAGGAGTGAAGGAAGCGGTGAACGCCGGACGTTTTTACCTATCACTATTCGTCGTCAACAATCAAAATAAGTAGAACCACAGTATATCTCGCCGCTGGCGATTCTATGGGTGAAGTAGATTGGTTGTAAAACACTTACGATCCACACAGAGACGCAATTTATTACTAATTTCAAGGTGCTAGGGCACATTTCGCAATGAAGTAATTTGCCAGAGAACGAAAGTGACCGACATAGCTCAGCGTATTAGGAAGTTGAAGTGGCAATGGGCCGGACACATCTGTCGCAGACCTGATTACCATTAGGGAAGACGGGTTCTGGAGTGGAGACCGCGAATCGGTAAACGTAGTGTAGGACGCCCTGAGACTAGGTGGAGTGACGATATTCGAAAGGCAATTTGGTGGCGGGTGGAAACGGAAGACCGAGGATCGGGCTGAGTGGCGTATCATGGGAGAGGCTTATGTCCAGCAGTGGGCAAGTATAGGCTGATGATGATGAGGGCACATTTCACGCTCCATTGGCTTATATCGATGTATATCAGTAAAAAAAAACTTTATTTTGATGTGTTTAAAAAAGTTACGGCTAGGGTAGACGGAAGTACGGCGACTTCCGATCGGGGGGCCCAGGTTTCTAATCCATCCACAACACTGTCTTTTAGAAGTCATGTGCATAATGACGCTAACTTAAAACGGTGAAGGAAAACATCGAGAGGAAACCGAAATGTACCTGAAATATTTCGTTTTCACGTGTCATCCACCAATCTGCACTGGGCCAGCGTTGCGGATTATAACGTTGAGAAGGCTCCGAGTCCCAGCTGTGGGAAGATTTAGTGCCACTATTATGATGTTTGAGCGGAAATTGGTACGGAAATAACCACAATACGTTTAATCAATCAAGCAAACAGAAGTAGGTTCGTAAGGTAGGCAGGTAGGTAGGTTTTGTAGGGTTGGCCTCGTTACAGAGTCCGCTTATAGTACCACGATTTTGCCGGTTATTCTACCGCCAAGCAAGAATGTGCAAACATGACTTTGACATGAACGGCAATGTTTCCAATATTCGTATCATAATATATCAGCATATATCAGCCGTTTGGTTCTAAAAAGGTTTCATTTATTTAATAAGTAGTTCATTATGGTACTTCAAATCTAGTTTGGGCGTAGACAAATATGTAATTTAAGATGTCTCTGTTGATAAAAGCAGTCTAATGAAAGGTTTTATCATAAGCGTCCGCTATTAGAGCTTATTTCGACGGCAAAATATTAAAACTGAATAACTCTCATAAAGTAGACTTTCGTTAAGGTGCGTTTCTATTGCGGCCACATGAGTTATGCAGTGTCTTACTCACAGACGGAGTATGGACGAACTTCAGTCTACAACCCAGTAGACATATAGGTACACATACAAGTAAATCAATACATAATATAAAACAAAGTAACTTCTCGCTGTTTGACTATCCCTAAGTATGCTTACGAGTAGATCTTTAAAACTACGAATCACATTTGGTAAGTTTTGAGACAGGATGATGTAAGATGATGTTTTTTATGTATAAAACATGCATAAAATAGAGAAACACCGATAATTTCAAAGGTATCTAACCTGATGTCATACTCGTAAATAAACACATTTTCGGCGCTAACATTACATTGAACCCTACGATATACATATTCAAATCAAAATAATGGATTGCAGTATTGTAAAATTTTAAAAGTATGGTATATGTCTATCGGGATAGCCCGCAATAACAATTAGTATTAGGATACTTAGCGTCAGCATTTCACCCGCGCGAAACAAGGGCAGGTCGATAGTCAAGTATAAAATGTTAGAGTAAAATAAGTCAATAAGTAAACAAATAAATAAATCGAACGAACCAATTAACCTCCTCAGAAGTGTTCAAAAATATATTGTCACAGTAAACTGTTAAGGAATTTCTAATTTCAGTAGCATGCGTGCAAAGTTTGCATGCGTGTGCATAGTTATTTTTTTTAGATTAAGCACGTATATTATTTTATAAGCGAGATACATTAGACTCGAACCTCGCCAGTAATTGCATAATCTTACTTTTCCATCTTGCTTTTTAAGCATAGATTTACGTTTTAAAAACACATTTTGTCGCAGCAACAGAAACATGGCTCAAACAATTTCAATTTCCAAGCTTCGCGACTGCCTCTCCACGGATACATTAAGCACTTAACTATCACTGTCTGCTTGCTTTCTACTTGGCACGCTTTATAATAAAATTCTAGGGAAAAATTTAAGCGCTTTTTTCGCTTCTGTTTGAATTTCGAACCAGGACGGTTGGAAAACTTAAGTTTAGAATATTAAATAGCTGTACCCTTGTTGTTATTAAAAGAAAGCCGTGATAGTCCAGTAGATGAATTGAAAAAAATGTTAATCAAGGCTACTAGGAATAGAAGCACTCCACTGGTGTCCACTGGGGATATTCTAGCGTATGTCACCCACATCTGGAGTGAAGCTATCGAGAAACACGGGGAAGCTCTTGCAGTCTCCCTGGATATCTCTAAGGCTTTCAACAGGGTTTGGCATGATGGCCTTATTAGCAAGCTGTCTTCTAGTTATGAGAGATCGATCCATACGAGTTGTCTTTGATGGCTGCTCGTCGGATCGAATGGCTATCAATGCCGCAGTCCCTCAAGCGACGCTGTCTTTGACGCTTTTTCTGCTACATATCAACGATCTGTTGAAGCCCGGTATATTTGGGTACGCAGCTGATAGCACTCTTGTAGAGAGTTACATATCTAGCGCGAGAGCCAGTGGACAACAAACTAAGGTACTGAGAGAGAGTATGATCGAGCGTTTGAACATGGACCTTGAGGAAGTCTCTGAATGGGGCGAAACCAATCTGGCCAAGTTTAACGAGGGAGAGACGCAGGCATATCTGTTCTTCACAAAAAGAAATCCATTTCAACAGACTTCTACTTTTCGAGGTGTATCCGTGTTGTTATTGATCATCTTGAGCAAAAGCTCAAGATGATGAAACGCCCAAAAGGGCGTTACCTTGACTTCTACGCTCAACTTTGGCTCGTATATCGAGCTAAATTAGCTGCCAAAAAACTAAGTGTCCTCTCAAAGGTGCGAAAGTACTTCAAATCTGAACAATTATATTTGTTTACAAAGCACAGGTTCGCTCTTGTATGGAGTATCTACTGTTCGCACCTTTGGGATGGATCGGCAAAGTATGAGGCTCTGGAATCGATCGAGAGGCGTGCCAAAAGGCTCATAGGCAAAGACATTCTAGCGCGAAAAAGACTTCAAAGTCTTGAACATCGCCGCAAAATTGCTAGCTTATCGGTTTTTTATCGGATACACTTCGGAGAGTGTGCAACTGATCTGCATGATCTAATACCTCCTTGCCCTTTTAATATCGTACTTCTCGTAACTCGAAGAAGTGGAACCGTTTCATGGTGGATATTCCAAAGACACGAGCGAAGAGGTTTGACTATACGTTTGTGATAAGAACGTCTAGACTGTGGAATGAGTTGCGTGAATGGGTTTGACCCGATAGTTATAATCTTGGTGTCTTCAAATCGAGAGTGAATCGGTTTCTTCTAGGTAAACACGCTCCATCGAAGATGGCAGTCAAGTGTAAACCTATAAAAAAAAAATTAAGAAATACCGTCTCTAACTATGTGAATTTTACTTAGTGCAATTACAAGTTTTTATCATCATCATAGGATTTAACGTTAACGTTGTGAGGAAATAGCCCCAAATTGCTACGAGTTTTCTACAAAGGAAGATTGAATTCTAGACAGATGTTTTTTCTTGAAATCAGGTACCTACTCATGTCGTCATACGTCGTACGTCGTCGCTCTATCTATGAGTCCTTGTCGAGCATCAATTCTTCGATCTTCGATCGAGCATCGCTGAGTGATTTTCAGAATTATTATACACTAGCGACCCGCCCCGACATGGCACGTTATGTTATGCACGGCATGTTTACAAATAATTATTATTGTGATGAAATGAACTAGTTATTGTGGATTATCGTTAAAATATGAACAAATATATCTGGAGTATTGCATTGTATAGCAGCGAAACGTGGACCATGACTCAAAGGGATAGGGAAAGATTAGAGGCATTCGAAATGTGGTGTTGGAGGAGAATGGAGAAAATCAGCTGGAAGGAAATGACGAGCAATGAAGAAGTTTTGAAGATGGTAGAAGAGAAAAGAACATTAATGGAAACAATAGAAAACAGAAGAGGGAAGATGTTGGGACATCTGACACGACACGACAACTTCATTAGAACAATAATGGAAGGTAAATTAGAAGGGAAGAGGAAGAGAGGTAGACCTAGGAGAAGTTACATGAACCAAGTGAAGGAGAAGATAAATGTAGTGTCGTATCAGGAAGTCAAGGAGAAGGCGGAGTGTAGAAGTAAATGGAAGGAACTCCACCGACAAGAGCGTCGCTCTTAAATTGTGAATGAATGAACAAATATTACTGCAGACTTTTTTATACCTAGACCTTTTTAATATTTACACATATTTTGATCTATCTTATATGTAGGCAGGTTTTAGCCAGCGGCAGCGTTTGCAATGTAAGCGCAAAAAATGTGTTTATTTTAGACATTACCTTACCTTAGTACTTTAGAAACCTTTAGGTAAAATTATTATCAGTGTTTCTATACTATTTTATTCATATAAGCCATATAGACTTGAATCACTCAATCTTTTAAAAAAACTAGCATCAAAATCTGTTTGGTCGTTTTAAAGATCTAATACATATCCATATATATAGATCATACATAGAGGCAGACAGACACAAGAAGTAACTTTGTTCTAAATTATGTAGTGATGCTATTATAATGATGAAACGGTTACATTCATGTGATTCAGATCTCACTACGCTACAGTCTCAAATAACTATTATTTCAATTCTCAGCACACTACGAGTACAACAAAACAATATGTTAATGAAAACGTGCGCTAATGCAAAAACGACCTAATTCAATTCACATTCGGCGAGAGATGTGCCATAATTGCATTACCAATGTCATAACATTACGAAAAGCTTAAATAAATGTCGGAGTTTTCCCGAATTCCCGAGGAAATTTCGACGAATTCCGGATAATTTTGTTATGTTAACTCGATATTAAGTTGAGGAGGATGGCAATTTAGTCAATTAATGTGCACAACGGTTAATTACTTCATGTGTTTATGTAGGGTTTGTTTTGACGATTCAGTTGTAAATTAAATATGTAATTTCGGATGGATTTGTATTTTTTTCGACCAAGACGACCAGGACATGTTCGTGATAGTTGGCAACACGCCTGCCAATAACAGCATAGTGACACGGAGCTATTGGATCATGAAGAGTCCAAATCATTGCCTGGCACCGCACTGCGCTCCTCACCCGGAGATATAAGATGTTTTATCACTTAGGCCAGTAATTTCTCTGAAAACATTTTCCTTCAAACTGGAACACTGCAATGTTTGCACACTACTGCTTACAAATGATTACAAATTAACTGCCGTATTACAATATCAGACTTAAGATCAAACTTATCTACATGAGTTTATTTTACGTCACAAAACTTGCTTAAAGACACGTTTCTAGCATGACAGATGGGAAATGAAAGAGATGAAAATATAATAACGAAATTTGTACCATTGAAATAAAGCCGTGGTGGTCTAGTGACTAAAATGACTCAACTCACAATCGTGAGAACGTACGTTCGAGTTTGTCTAGACCAGTGTTCTAGTTAGAAGGGCGACGTTTCCAATGAAATTACATCATCTATGTCATTAGTATGTAACATTTTATATGTCTGGGTCACGAACGCAATGCAGTGGTAGGTAATGATTTGGACTCTTCATGGTCCGATGCGTGTCACTATGATGTTTTGAACAGGAATGTTGCTTACCATCAGGCTCATGTCCTGCTCGTCTCGTCACTCTGTACCATTAAAAAACCTCTTCGTGTTTTCTAGTGGAGATTGTTCGTGTTTCTCATTACCGCAGGCTTTAAAAATGAAGAGAAATATTATCGTGTAGAAACTGGTATGTTCCAAGAATATTTCAAGATCTTAAATATTTCAAACACCAGGGCCAGGGTGGTAGATTATGGCTTTGCCCCTCTTGTTAAAAGAAGGCTCCAAGTACTAGCAGTGGGAACATTTAGTGGGCTGTTTAGGTATGTGTGATTGACGAACATAGATTATCGCAAAGAGCTGTTTAGCTACATTACACCATAAGCTGCAAACCTTATAATAAATACAAAAGTTTGATGTTTAAATGTTTATTGCTCAATTACGTCGGAACGTCTGAAAAGGGTCGGGTTGAAATTTGAAACACAGTAAAGAATATAAGCCTGGAACAACACATATACTACTTTTGACTTGTTTTACTTCGTAAAATACTGGGGTTGGGAACCACGCAGGTAAACCCACAGGGGCAGCTATAAAAAAACGTCATCAATAACCATAATAAAACAGTATAATATAATCTCAGCACTTCGTAGAAAGTTTTATCCAGAGCCAGCGGGGACGAAGTCTGTCAATCTGGGGCAACACGACGGCCGGTAATGGATGACCTGTCAAAGTGGGGGTTAATCTCTCTCCTCGATGCTTTCATGCCTTTAAACTGCATACTAAGGACATAGCTACAGATTTTGCGAGAATTTAGAAAAGTCGTGCTCCTTGATGAATCCGACGACGAAGACGAAGAAAGAGTATTTCGTCGTGTGTAAAGTCCTGAAATGGTTAATACTTTTTTCGTGATTTCAGGGTTGGCAATGACACAAAAGTGTAGGCGAGGTTTGGATCTTACAACTTTATAACAGAAAGTCGGACGTATACTACCACATACATACATACGCCACTATGCTACTACGGCTACAAAAGCGGAAACTCTAACCATTATTTGGGTAAATACCAAAATTTGTGAACTAAAATATCAACCGACATTTCAGTTAACACTAAAAATAAATCAAATCCCCAACCAACAATAGTGTTAATACACCAAACTATTTTAACCAAAACTCCACCATTGGGACAAAAAAGAAAATTGGGGTAGAATTCCAAAATCACACATGTCTCGTTCCTTATCCAACGTATAATAAAAGTAGAAGTATCGACAGAATACGAGCGACGGTTTATGTCGCTATCTAGAAATCTCCTAAGCAAGCAATTTTGAGATTAAATTCTTCAAGAGGGTCGCGCTGCGAAACTTGGCTGTCGCACTGTGAGGCCGCTACTGTTGGCTCATTTAAAACCCTATATGTTCTAAATCTTCAGTGTTACGATTTTCAAGAAATTTTATAGAAACTTTTTGATTTACATTTTGATTAACAGACGCTTTAAAACTCCCAAAAGAATTACTTAAATTCTCATACATTTATTATTTACAAATGTTCGTCAGACTTACTATTTTAAAGCTTTTCCCAAAAAAACATACCGATCTAAGGGGCCAATCATCCCCTCAATAGTCCACATTTGGTTTATCAGAAAATACGTGACGTCTGGCGGCCCTGAGATCTTACTCTATTCTACTTCGGTGCTACAGTCTCAACCGTCTCTACGAGATTCCTCATCTTCGTTCTGTCAAAAAGTTCTGTTGCTTGGAAAAGAAAGCCTTTCTTTTCTGTTTTTCTTCCCACGCTACTGAAATCTTCTTCTACCCAGTCTTTCCATCGCTTTTTTAGTCCCAACTCTAGTCGTGCTGTCCCAACAGCAGAAGAGTTGTGGCGTCGATTTGGCCAACATTTTTACGGCTCTGGATTTCTACATTTTCTCTTGTTGACGAGCTCCTCTAAGCCATCGAGATTAACATAATTATGTAATCTGACGATTGTTATCTTGTTAATCAGATCCTATAAGCAAGCCCTACAGTGTTATTTGCGTATTTTAATTTTTCAGAATTAAGAATCGAAACGACTGCTTTCCATCTCACTGCGCCCATCACACGTATGAAATTTATGAAATAGGTACTTGCATATTATACTTCTGCACTGTAGTATCTCCGAAAATATTTTCCTTCAAACTGAATCTTAGCATATTGCTGGTTGGAGATAGAATGATTGCAAAAGTGTAGTACCTGTTTTAAATTAAATAAATAAGTTTAGTTTAAAATTAAAGAACTCCACAGACTTCGGGGTCTATGACCTTTGACATTTGTTTTTTGTTACATTTATCTTGGATTAAGCGAAGAAAAAGAATATAGCGGGGAGTAGGGAACATTTTCAACATAAAAAGGCTAACCTAAAATCTAGTCTGTCATAAGTACAGTTTCCCCGATTATATTATTCTTTGTTTGTGCCTCAAATTTTAAATTTTTATTTACAGCAAAACATGAAACTGTGTCGAAATATCAACGATTCAAATAACTAATAATACTAAATTACTGTAATATTTTCTCCAACAAACCTTAGTAAGGGCAACGCCCGCATGTCAGTTCGTAAAATTGATGTCTAGTCTACTTCGCTACACTCCGCTCGTCTAGTGACAGAAAGACGCGATTCTTTCTACATCGGCGCGACGCACTGCCGCATTCCGACTCTTTTATATATTGAAATCAGAACGGGGCGAGAATTTCTTTTAGATCTTACAGTTTTGTTATCGAGTTGAAAATAATGGAAGCGCCACCATCGCAAAATCTTATTAACATAGTGTGTCGTAATAGATGTTATGTTTGTTAACTAGCAGGAATAGGTTATACCCAGGTGGTTCCCGTTTGCTGTATTATATTCCTGGGATCAGAAGTAGCCTCAATTAGAGTTTTGTCTAAAATAACAGATAGGCTACTTACTTCTTTTGAAGTTTGAGGTTTATGACTGTGTTCCAAATGCAAACCACTGACTTTTCGAAGTCATGTGAGTAATGCTGCCAACTTAAAACGGCGAAGGAAAATATCGTGAGGAAACCGACATGTACCTAGAACCATTCGAAGTCATATGTCATCCACCAACCCTTACTGAGCCAGCGTATGGCCTTGACTCTCTCCTTGCGAGAGAAGACCCCGAGTCCTAGTAGTGGGAACATTTAGTGGGCTGTTTGTGTTCAAACCAGATCTTAAAGTTTTGATACAGAGTTGAAAGTAACAGTTCGAAGTTAAAAGCGCCGCTATTACAAATACCTATTAAAAATATCTTATTACCGCAATTTTCAAGCAAGTAATACTACTAATATTATAAATGAAAAAAATTGAATATATGTATGTTTGGATATTTAGATGTTTGTTACTCAGTTACGTCGGAATTTCTGAACAGATCGGGCTAAAATTTGGAATGTAGTAATTAAATTCGATTGTGAATCAATTTGTCGTGGACAATTTTTTTTGTATACAAAGCTACCACGGCTTTCAAAGGTTAATTAATGCTCGAGCGACACGAGGCTAGTTTTTCAAGCTAGGATAGCAAGCTAGTGTTAGCAAGCTAGTAGTACTTCTAGCTTCGTGTAGACAACGCTAGCAACGCCAGTTTTTTCTACACGAATTTAAAAGTACTAGCTAGTTAGCTAACTAACACTAGCTTGAAAAACTAGCCTCGTGCTGCTCGGACATGAAAGATGAATAACAAGAACAAAATTAAAAAATTTGATTAACCCCCGACTACCTCGGATCTTGCATCATCTATATAACGTTCTACTAGTCAAGCCCTTTCATTTGATACCCATATTGAGGTAGTAGTGAAAAAAATGATACAATTTGGCATTTTGTGGTGGCGGCCATCTTGGATTTGAAATTTGTTATAGTGTATAGTATTTTACTAGTCAAGCCCTTTCATTTGATATCCATATTGAGGTTGGTTGTAAAGAAATATGTATAATAAGTATGTATTTACAACTATATAAGTATTGTATCAGATATCTGGCCGCCATATTACCAGCTTTGCTTAGTTTGGGGTCAGATGGTGCTGTGTGTGAATTGTCCACCAATATTTATATTTATATAATATTTATATATTTATTTTGACCGCCATTTTGTGGAGGCGGCCATTTTGAATCGATATTAACCAAACATAGCTAAGAACATCCGCACGGATATTAACCTTCAAATAAAAAAAACCGCATCGAAATCGGCTCATCCGTTTGACCTCTACGGTGCCACAGACAGACACACACACACAGACAGACAGACAGACAGACAGACAGACAGACAGACAGACAGATAGACAGACAGACAGACATCAACGTCAAACTTATAACACCCCTTTTTTTGGTCGGGGTTTAAAAATAAAGCTATTCAAAGGAAATCATAATATTGAAGAGATAAATAAGTCAAGCGTTTAAGGAACTTACAAAGTAACTCGCTGCTACAAAAACACCTCAAACCAAAAACCAAAAACTTAAGTTTAGAATATTAAATAGCTGTACCCTTGTTGTTATTAAAAGAAAGCCGTGATAGTCCAGTAGATGAATTGAAAAAAATGTTAATCAAGGCTACTAGGAATAGAAGCACTCCACTGGTGTCCACTGGGATATTCTAGCGTATGTCACCCACATCTGGAGTGAAGCTATCGAGAAACACGGGGAAGCTCTTGCAGTCTCCCTGGATATCTCTAAGGCTTTCAACAGGGTTTGGCATGATGGCCTTATTAGCAAGCTGTCTTCTAGTTATGAGAGATCGATCCATACGAGTTGTCTTTGATGGCTGCTCGTCGGATCGAATGGCTATCAATGCCGCAGTCCCTCAAGCGACGCTGTCTTTGACGCTTTTTCTGCTACATATCAACGATCTGTTGAAGCCCGGTATATTTGGGTACGCAGCTGATAGCACTCTTGTAGAGAGTTACATATCTAGCGCGAGAGCCAGTGGACAACAAACTAAGGTACTGAGAGAGAGTATGATCGAGCGTTTGAACATGGACCTTGAGGAAGTCTCTGAATGGGGCGAAACCAATCTGGCCAAGTTTAACGAGGGAGAGACGCAGGCATATCTGTTCTTCACAAAAAGAAATCCATTTCAACAGACTTCTACTTTTCGAGGTGTATCCGTGCCGGTTACTGATCATCTTGAGCAAAAGCTCAAGATGATGAAACGCCCAAAAGGGCGTTACCTTGACTTCTACGCTCAACTTTGGCTCGTATATCGAGCTAAATTAGCTGCCAAAAAACTAAGTGTCCTCTCAAAGGTGCGAAAGTACTTCAAATCTGAACAATTATATTTGTTTACAAAGCACAGGTTCGCTCTTGTATGGAGTATCTACTGTTCGCACCTTTGGGATGGATCGGCAAAGTATGAGGCTCTGGAATCGATCGAGAGGCGTGCCAAAAGGCTCATAGGCAAAGACATTCTAGCGCGAAAAAGACTTCAAAGTCTTGAACATCGCCGCAAAATTGCTAGCTTATCGGTTTTTTATCGGATACACTTCGGAGAGTGTGCAACTGATCTGCATGATCTAATACCTCCTTGCCCTTTTAATATCGTACTTCTCGTAACTCGAAGAAGTGGAACCGTTTCATGGTGGATATTCCAAAGACACGAGCGAAGAGGTTTGACTATACGTTTGTGATAAGAACGTCTAGACTGTGGAATGAGTTGCGTGAATGGGTTTGACCCGATAGTTATAATCTTGGTGTCTTCAAATCGAGAGTGAATCGGTTTCTTCTAGGTAAACACGCTCCATCGAAGATGGCAGTCAAGTGTAAACCTATAAAAAAAATAATTAAGAAATACCGTCTCTAACTATGTGAATTTTACTTAGTGCAATTACAAGTTTTATCATCATCATAGGATTTAACGTTAACGTTGTGAGGAAATAGCCCCAAATTGCTACGAGTTTTCTACAAAGGAAGATTGAATTCTAGACAGATGTTTTTTCTTGAAATCAGGTACCTACTCATGTCGTCATACGTCGTACGTCGTCGCTCTATCTATGAGTCCTTGTCGAGCATCAATTCTTCGATCTTCGATCGAGCATCGCTGAGTGATTTTCAGAATTATTATACACTAGCGACCCGCCCCGACATGGCACGTTATGTTATGCACGGCATGTTTACAAATAATTATTATTGTGATGAAATGAACTAGTTATTGTGGATTATCGTTAAAATATGAACAAATATATCTGGAGTATTGCATTGTATGGCAGCGAAACGTGGACCATGACTCAAAGGGATAGGGAAAGATTAGAGGCATTCGAAATGTGGTGTTGGAGGAGAATGGAGAAAATCAGCTGGAAGGAAATGACGAGCAATGAAGAAGTTTTGAAGATGGTAGAAGAGAAAAGAACATTAATGGAAACAATAGAAAACAGAAGAGGGAAGATGTTGGGACATCTGACACGACACGACAACTTCATTAGAACAATAATGGAAGGTAAATTAGAAGGGAAGAGGAAGAGAGGTAGACCTAGGAGAAGTTACATGAACCAAGTGAAGGAGAAGATAAATGTAGTGTCTTATCAGGAAGTCAAGGAGAAGGCGGAGTGTAGAAGTAAATGGAAGGAACTCCACCGACAAGAGCGTCGCTCTTAAATTGTGAATGAATGAACAAATATTACTGCAGACTTTTTTATACCTAGACCTTATATGTAGGCAGGTTTTAGCCAGCGGCAGCGTTTGCAATGTAAGCGCAAAAAATGTGTTTATTTTAGACATTACCTTACCTTAGTACTTTAGAAACCTTTAGGTAAAATTATTATCAGTGTTTCTATACTATTTTATTCATATAAGCCATATAGACTTGAATCACTCAATCTTTTAAAAAAACTAGCATCAAAATCTGTTTGGTCGTTTTAAAGATCTAATACATATCCATATATATAGATCATACATAGAGGCAGACAGACACAAGAAGTAACTTTGTTCTAAATTATGTAGTGATGCTATTATAATGATGAAACGGTTACATTCATGTGATTCAGATCTCACCACGCTACAGTCTCAAATAACTATTATTTCAATTCTCAGCACACTACGAGTACAACAAAACAATATGTTAATGAAAACGTGCGCTAATGCAAAAACGACCTAATTCAATTCACATTCGGCGAGAGATGTGCCATAATTGCATTACCAATGTCATAACATTACGAAAAGCTTAAATAAATGTCGGAGTTTTCCCGAATTCCCGAGGAAATTTCGACGAATTCCGGATAATTTTGTTATGTTAACTCGATATTAAGTTGAGGAGGATGGCAATTTAGTCAATTAATGTGCACAACGGTTAATTACTTCATGTGTTTATGTAGGGTTTGTTTTGACGATTCAGTTGTAAATTAAATATGTAATTTCGGATGGATTTGTATTTTTTTCGACCAAGACGACCAGGACATGTTCGTGATAGTTGGCAACACGCCTGCCAATAACAGCATAGTGACACGGAGCTATTGGATCATGAAGAGTCCAAATCATTGCCTGGCACCGCACTGCGCTCCTCACCCGGAGATATAAGATGTTTTATCACTTAGGCCAGTAATTTCTCTGAAAACATTTTCCTTCAAACTGGAACACTGCAATGTTTGCACACTACTGCTTACAAATGATTACAAATTAAATGCCGTATTACAATATCAGACTTAAGATCAAACTTATCTACATGAGTTTATTTTACGTCACAAAACTTGCTTAAAGACACGTTTCTAGCATGACAGATGGGAAATGAAAGAGATGAAAATATAATAACGAAATTTGTACCATTGAAATAAAGCCGTGGTGGTCTAGTGACTAAAATGACTCATCTCACAATCGTGAGAACGTACGTTCGAGTTTGTCTAGACCAGTGTTCTAGTTTGAAGGGCGACGTTTTCAGTGAAATTACATCATCTATGTCATTAGTATGTAACATTTTATATGTCTGGGTCACGAACGCAATGCAGTGGTAGGTAATGATTTGGACTATTCATGGTCCGATGCGTGTCACTATGATGTTTTGAACAGGAATGTTGCTTACCATCAGGCTCATGTCCTGCTCGTCTCGTCACTCTGTACCATTAAAAAAACCTCTTCGTGTTTTCTAGTGGAGATTGTTCGAGTTTCTCATTACCGCAGGCTTTAAAAAATGAAGAGAAATATTATCGTGTAGAAACTGGTATGTTCCAAGAATATTTCAAGGTCTTAATATTTCAAACACTGGGCCATGGTGGTAGATTATGGCTTTGCCCCTCTTGTTAAAAGAAGGCTCCAAGTACTAGCAGTGGGAACATTTAGTGGGCTGTTTAGGTATGTGTGATTGACGAACATAGATTATCGCAAAGAGCTGTTTAGCTACATTACACCATAAGCTGCAAACCTTATAATAAATACAAAAGTTTGATGTTTAAATGTTTATTGCTCAATTACGTCGGAACGTCTGAAAAGGATCGGGTTGAAATTTAAAACACAGTAAAACATAGCCTGGAATGACACATATATTATGTAGACTACTTTTGTATTTTTTTTTAATTCGTAAAATACTGGGATCGGAAAACCACGCAGGTAGGTAAATCCACAGGCGCAGCTATAAAAAAACGTCATCAATAACCATAATAAAACAGTATAATATAATCTCAGCACTTCGTAGAAAGTTTTATCAAGAGCCAGCGGGGACGAAGTCCGTCAATCTGGGGCAACACGACGGCCGGTAATGGATGACCTGTCAAAGTGGGGGTTAATCTCTCTCCTCGATGCTTTCATGCCTTTAAACTGCATACTAAGAACATAGCTACAGATTTTGCGAGAATTTAGAAAAGTCGTGCTCCTTGATGAATCCGACGACGAAGACGAAGAAAGAGTATTTCGTCGTGTGTAAAGTCCTGAAATGGTTAATACTTTTTTCGTGATTTCAGGGTTGGCAATGACACAAAAGTGTAGATGAAGTTTGGACCTTACAACAGAAAGTCGGACGTATACTACCTATACATACGCCACTATGCTACTACGGCTACAAAAGCGGAAACTCTAACCATCATTTGGGTAAATACCAAAATTTGTGAACTAAAATATCAACCGACATTTCAGTTAACACTAAAAATAAATCAAATCCCCAACCAACAATAGTGTTAATACACCAAACTGTTTTAACCAAAACTCCACCATTGGGACCAAAAAAAAATTGGGGTAGAATTCCAAAATCACACATGTCTCGTTCCTTATCCAACGTATAATAAAAGTAGAAGTATCGACAGAATACGAGCGTCGGTTTATGTCGCTATCTAGAAATCTCCTAAGCAAGCAATTTTGAGATTAAATTCTTCAAGAGGGTCGCGCTGCGAAACTTGGCTGTCGCACTGTGAGGCCGCTACTGTTGGCTCATTTAAAACCCTATATGTTCTATATCTTCAGTGTTACGATTTTTAAGAAATTTTATAGAAACTTTTTGATTAACAGACGCTTTAAAACTCCCAAAATAATGACTTAAATTCTCATACATTTGTAAATAATATGTTCGTCAGACAACTATTTTAAAGCCTTTCCCAAAAAAACATATCGATCTAAGGGGCCAATCATCCCCTCAATAGTCCACATTTGGTTCATCAGAAAATACGTGACGTCTGGCGGCCCTGAGATCTTACTCTATTCTACTTCGGTGCTACAGCCCTTGGTGAGTCTCAACCGTCTCTACGAGATTCCTCATCTTCGTTCTGTCAAAAAAGTTCTGTTGCTTGGAAAAGAAAGCCTTTCTTTTCTGTTTTTCTTCCCACGCTACTGAAATCTTCTTCTACCCAGTCTTTCCATCGCTTTTTTAGTCCCAACTCTAGTCGTGCTGTCCCAACAGCAGAAAAGTTGTGGCGTCGATTTGGCCAACATTTTTACGGCTCTGGATTTCTACATTTTTCTCTTGTTGACGAGCTCCTCTAAGCCATCGAGATTAACATATGTAATCTGACGATTGTTATCTTGTTAATCAGATCCTATAAGCAAGCCCTACAGTGTTATTTGCGTATTTTCATTTTTCAGAATTAAGAATCGAAACGACTGCTTTCCATCTCACTGCGCCCATCACACGTATGAAATTTATGAAATAGGTACTTACTTGCATATTATATTTCTGCACTGTAGTATCTCCGAAAATATTTTCCTTCAAACTGAATCTTTGCATATTGCTGGTTGGAGATAGAATGATTGCAAAAGCGTAAAACTTTTGTAAAACCTGTTTTAAATTAAATAAATAAGTTTAGTTTAAAATTAAGGAACTCCACAGACTTCGGGGTCTATGACCTTTCACATTTGTTTTTTGTTACATTTATCTTGGATTAAGCGAAGAAAACGAATATAGCGGGGAGTAGGGAACATTTCAACATAAAAAGGCTAACCTAAAATCTAGTCTGTCATACGTACAGTTTCCCCGATTATATTATTCTTTGTTTGTGCCTCAAATTTTAAATTTTTATTTACAGCAAAACATGAAACTGTGTCGAAATATCAACGATTCAAATAACTAATAATACTAAATTTCTGTAATATTTTCTCCAACAAACCTTAGTAAGGGCAACGCCCGCATGTCAGTTCGTAAAATTGATGTCTAGTCTACTTCGCTACACTCCGCTCGTCTAGTGACAGAAAGACGCGATTCTTTCTACATCGGCGCGACGCACTGCCGCATTCCGACTCTTTTATATATTGAAATCAGAACGGGGCGAGAATTTCTTTTAGATCTTACAGTTTTGTTATCGAGTTCAAATAATGGAAGCGCCACCATCGCAAAATCTTATTAACATAGTGTGTCGTAATAGATGTTATGTTTGTTAACTAGCAGGAATAGGTCATACCCAGGTGATTCCCGTTTGCTGTATTATATTCCTGGGATCAGAAGTAGCCTCAGTTAGAGTTTTGTCTAAAATAACAGTTAGGCTACTTACTTCTTTTGAAGGTTCTTTTGAGGTTTTTGACTGTATTCCAAATGCGAACCACTGACTTTTCGAAGTCATGTGCGTAATGCTGCCAACTTAAAACGGCGAAGGAAAATATCGCGAGGAAACCGACATGTACCTAGAACCATTCGAAGTCATGTGTCATCCACCAACCCGTACTGCGCCAGCGTATGGCCTTGACTCTCTCCTTGCGAGAGAAGACCCCGAGTCCCAGTAGTAGGAACATTTAGTGGGCTGTTTGTGTTCAAACCAGATCTTAAAGGTTTGATACAGAGTTGAAAGTAACAGTTCGAAGTTAAAAGCGCCACTATTACAAATACCTATTAAAAATATCTTATTACCGCAATTTTCAAGCAAGTAATACAACTAATATTATAAATGAAAAAAATTGAATATATGTATGTTTGGATATTTAGATGTTTGTTACTCAGTTACGTCGGAATTTCTGAACAGATAGGGGTAAAATTTCGAATGTGGGAATTAAATTCGATTGTGAATCAATTTGTCGTGGACAATTTTTTTTGTATACAAAGCTACCACGGCTTTCAAAGGTTAATTAATGCTCGAGCGACACGAGTCTAGTTTTTCAAGCTAGGATAGCAAGCTAGTGTTAGCAAGCTAGTAGTACTTCTAGCTTCGTGTAGACAACGCTAGCAACGCCAGTTTTTTCTACTCGAATTTAGAAGTAATAATAGCTTGTTAGCTAACTAACTAAAATCTAAGAAGTAATAGCTTGTTAGCTAACTAACACTAGCTTGAAAAACTAAATTAAACATTTTGATTAACCCCCCGACTACCTCGGATCTTGCATCATCTGTATAACGTTCTATTAGTCAAGCCCTGTCATTTGATACCCATATTGAGGTAGTAGTGAAAAAAATGATACAATTTGGCATTTTGTGGTGGCGGCCATCTTGGATTTGAAATTTGTTATAGTGTATAGTATTTTACTAGTCAAGCCCTTTCATTTGATATCCATATTGAGGTTGGTTGTAAAGAAATATGTATAATAAGTATGTATTTACAACTATATAAGTATTGTATCAGATATCTGGCCGCCATATTACCAGCTTTGCTTAGTTTGGGGTCAGATGGTGCTGTGTGTGAATTGTCCACCAATATTTATATTTATATAATATTTATATATTTATTTTGACCGCCATTTTGTGGAGGCGGCCATTTTGAATCGATATTAACCAAACATAGCTAAGAACATCCGCACGGATATTAACCTTCAAATAAAAAAAACCGCATCGAAATCGGCTCATCCGTTTGACCTCTACGGTGCCACAGACAGACACACACACAGACAGACAGACATACAAACAGATAGACAGACAGACAGACATCGACGTCAAACTTATAACACCCCTTTTTTGGTCGGGGGGTTAAAAATAAAGCTATTCAAAGGAAATCATAATATTGAAGAGATAAATAAGTCAAGTGTTTAAGGAACTTACAAAGTAACTCGCTGCTACAAAAACACCTCAAAAGGATAAAAGAGCATAATATAATCAATAAAAGAGCCCCAAAGCCGGGATCATCTAATTCCGACGAAAACGCCAAAGAAAGTTCAAAAGCCAGTTTGCAGTTGCCTATTTTCTCGTGAAATTCGTATAAAAACAAATTTCCCCATTGAAATACCGGCATAATCCGATAAACCTCTTCAGACGGCTACACACGGATGCCAAATTTACGGGTTGGGTTTTTCAACCGACAGATATTTTAGGGGTTTCTGACATACGAATGTAAACATTGATGTGTTGATGTTTAGTAAACAGACTAGGCTGTTAGTTGAACGCCTAATTGTAATATAATACTCGTACTTATAGCCTAGTGACTTTGTTCGTAGTAAGTCTGCCTGCGAAGCCGTAGGTCGTGGGTTCGATTCAACCCAGTGCAAATATTTGTGTGATGAATATAGACAATATTTATTCATATTTAATTGGATAACGGGACACTCACGTATACACTCAAACTCTTCGTCACAGGTGAGCTGCGAGTCGGGAACTAAGCACACTAAGCTCACTCAAATCGCGAACACCATGCCGAGTACTATGGAGGCACGGCTTCCAAGCGGGCGGCACACATCATCCATCTCTACGTGAGTGTTCCGTTATCCAATTAAATATGTGTAACAACCACGTTAATTTGAATACTAAAATATTTATTCTGTTTCTGGGTGTTTCTATGTAGCTACAATAAGTATGTATTTAAGAGTATAGTACCTAGGTGACCGAGCTTTGCTCGGTAGAAACACTGAGTATACTTAGATACCTACAGATAAAGGGGTCCCAGTAATAGATATTCTCAAAAAAAAGAAGAGCCGTCCGCCAACTTCCCGCCTGAGCTACTATACCGTCGCTCAATGTTGCGAAATACCTATGTATGGCTATACCGTCGCGTTCTTATGTTAATGTAACAGTTTTTCATTGTCTAAAAACGAGCTAAAATGCGTCTTTTTAACGAAACCTAGTTAAATCGATTTATCGTCACCGAATACAAAATTTAATTCAAATCGTTTCCGATATTCAGATTCTATATATGTCTGTATATACATCAATAGCTCGTTTAAGGTATAAGACACATAATGGTGTTTCTTTTTATAATAAGTATGTTTTTAAAATTATATATGTATTATATTAGCTATCTGGACGCCACAAGCTTTGCTTAGTTTGGGGACAGATGGTGTGTGAATTGTCCAGCATAAACAACCCACTAAATGTTCCCACTGCTGGGACTCGGGGCCTTCTCCCGCAAGGAGAGAGTCAAGGCCATAATCCACCACGCTGGCCCAGTGCGGGTTGGTGGATGACACATGATTTCGAAAGATTCTAGGTACATGTCGGTTTCCTCACAATGTTTTCCTTAACCGTTTTAAGTTAGCGGCATTACGCACATGACTTCGAAAAGACAGTGGTGCATGTGGGGTTTGCGCCCGGGGTCTCCGGATCGGCAGGCGCCGTTCTCCCGACTAGACCAACCGTAACTTGTCCACCAACATTTATTTATTTATACTCGTAAGATGGGCTTGAGTTTCTCTACGCGAGAGAACTCGAATCACAGCAGTTTAGCGGGCTTAGCTTACACTGAAGATGTTGACAGAGTAACAAAATATAAGATCTTATAATCGCGCACATTTTTTCCTCCATTTTATCAAGATGGATGGTAAAATACAAAATCCTTATTTCCCCTCGTTCATTTCGTTTTAAACAAAACAGATTGAAGTCGGCTGAGACACTCGGTTCTTATCAAATAAATCTGTCTCAGACTCGGGAGAAAACGATTCGTAATATTTTGATTGATTTGAGTCTCTTTATAAATGCTTTAAAAATAAATCCTTTATAATAATAGTGAATGCTAGGATATTTCAATGTTTAAATATTCATGCGGGATGGCTAACGACAATATCGTGTTAAAAAAATGAAATAGATTGAAGTCTGGAATAACCTTTGCGGATAGTTGGTCTGAGGGAATAGCCCACATTCCACAAGTTACTGGAATCTCAATAAAATTATAAATGAGAAAGTTTGGATGTTGATGTAATGATGTTTAGATGATGGATGCTCAATCACGTCGGAACGGTTAGAGTGAAGTTTAGAACATAGAATATACTTTGGAATATTACAGAGCTTAGAGATATAACATCTTAGATCTCTGGGTGATAAGCGCAATGCAGTGCTTGGTAATGATTTGTACTCTTTATGTTCCAATAGCTGCGTGTCATGCTGTCGTTATGTGGCAGGCATGTTGCTTACCATCAGGCACATGTCCTGCTCATCTCGTCATTCTGTACTATAAATGTAATAAGAAAATGAATAAATTCCATAGTTACTACAAGTACTGGTTACTACCTTATCTTGTCCTTATTTTACACACTTGCACATAAAGTCGCACATTCCTTACCAGGGATAAGTCAGATTTTAGTATGTATTGATCCTAGAATTACCCTGATCGTCCAGCTCGTCTCGTCACTTCTTTTTAAAAAAAAAAGAATAACACACACAGACAGAAGCTTGTGTCTGAGATTGTCTTGTGTTTTATATCTATTGTATTTTTTTTTTAAAGCTTGTGATGAGAACCAAAAGTTTACATATACTACGTATAGAGTTAGAACAAACGTTTTACACCGAAAGCACGGGTCTGATCGCTCTTGCCTTGTCGCTTTTGTGGAAGTGTCATACTTTTGTCGCGCACGTCACTATGTCGCCATAGTTAACATACACCCCGTCTACTTAGGATTGGTACAAGGGAACCGTGCGGAAAATCCTGATCTATTTACTTATTCTTTATCTAAGGATAAGAATGTCTAGGCTGTGGAATGCGTTGCCGGAGCGAGTTTTTCCCGATGGGTACAATCTTTATTTCTCCATCGAAAGTAAATCCTTATCAAGTTAGCAAGCTCCATCATAGACTGCGTCATCGCTTAGCATCAGATGAGACTGCCAAGAGTAGACCTATCATTTTTAAAATTAAGTTCTCAATTAACACATTCCACAGTGTAGACAAAAGTCATTACATTCCAAAGTTATTACAAAAACGTAGTTAAACCTTCTTATTTTCCGTATTTTTTGCACGAACAATTATTTACGCAGTCGAAAAACACACACAATCTACAGTACTGAAACTGTATACCATTCATTTCGCTTCTAGAGACGGGGACGTTTCCTTTGATACAGAACACTTCATTTGCTAACAATCACGGCTCGAGACAAAAGCGTGCTTAGTGTTTACACTTACTCGGTGTATACACTTTACCGCTCGCAGGGGTTTACACTGAAACGAATCATTGCGGTTTTAAGTCCTGATGTGAAAAGTTTAATATATGAAGGACAATGTTTAAAGAAAAGTATAAATGCGGTTGAATTGTAATATCACCTTGACCTTTCTTTTATTGGACTTCTCGTATCTCAAAAAAGCGACATCGTTTCATGGTTGATGTTCCAAAAACACGTTTTAGATAGATACTACCACGGATATTCGGATATGTCGCAGCCGAATCGTATAATCCGCTGTATTACATTACGGCTAGCCGTTTTGAAAACCAGGGCCGTTTTGTAAAGCGGCGGTTTGACGATAAGCCAAATTGAAAGCGGCTGATTAAAAAACAGCCGGAATGTATTCGACGCCATACGTCATTCAAAACGGCTAGCTGTATTGTAATAAAGCGAAAGATTAGCCGCCGCTTTGATAATTTTTAGTTCTGATTCTTAACACTCATGGCGCTGTCTGACATAACAACAACATGGCGTTGAAAACAGTACGTGTGTTGCTAAATTGCTAAGGTGACTGTGGATTCTTGTGTTCGGCGGAATCCTACACAATATTATTGGGGTGGTTTACCACCGTACACCTTGCTAAGACTAAATCGGACCGGGTAGGTTACGAAGGACCCAGATCCGACTCGGAGCACCCCGACTCCACCTAGTCTTGTCGCTACTACCCCTAGAGTGTATATAAAAAATGCAGGAGCCAGAAGCTCAAAGGAGGTCCTGAGTGGAGCGAGCGTAGGCCGAGTATGGAGAAGCGACACTCGGGGCTGACCGCAGAGCTTCTGGTGGGAGCCCACCCGGAGTCAAATCTCAATGATGACCCTTGTCTAAGTGCACCATATTTCTTAGGTGTACCATCAGTTAGGGGCTTTCAAGTTTTATCTGAGAGGTATGATGTTTAAAAAAAAGTGTAAGACATATGGCAAGAGATAATCTGTCAGCTTTTTATGATTAATACAATTAATTTTCATGGTTTATTTTGTAAGTATGGTTACCTTACAATTTAAGCAGTAGTACAATGCGGCTAAACGTTGGCCGCCGTATTGAAGAACGTATTGCAATGACAATGCGGCTAATCGTTGAACCGCCGCATTACAAAACGACCCTGTTTTTCAAAACGGCTAGCCGTAATGTAATACAACGGATTATACGATCCGGCGGCGACAGATACACTACTCTTTGTTGCACATACTAAAACAAAATAATACAGTCATAGAAAAAATGATAAGTACTAGTGTTACTGTAGTAGTGCAGCATTATATTAATAAATAGTATTATTAGTATTTGTAAATAGTAGTGTCACTGGCAAGCTTTTCTATGTAGGCGTGATTTTGGTAAAAAAAGTATTTGTATCATCGGCGGCCTTATCGCTATAAAATCGGGTTGATCCGCTTTGTTCCGTTCCCATTACTTTCCCGTTATAAGACACATAATGTGTTATTCAGACTGTATTCTAACTGGATTTAATCAATCCGATTTAATTGAGCATCCAACATTCAATCATCCATGGTTTTGGATATATTTAATTAGTATGAAGTGAAAGTATGTTTGAAATATTTGTTATTAAATTTAGTTACTTTTAAATTCTAAATAATGTTAGATTATAGGTAATCTGATATTGCTACATAAGCTACTGTTTATCGCGGCAAAATTACAGACTCGGAAACTATGCGGGTAAAACCGAGGGCATTGCTAGAGGGTCAAGAGGGCATTGCTAGAGGTTTTTGATTGGTTCATCTTTGACAGACGAATCATTAGATTGGCGGTCCTTATAGACCTCTTAATGTCATAGTTTTATGCCGAGCCTTTATCCTGTTGAATATTCAATGCGTGTCCGCTAAAATATATTAATTATGCGCAGTCTTCCTGCTAAGATTTTAAGTGGAGTGCCTTCTGTAAGTCCGTTAAGGCTATTTAATCTTAATTACACTTGTAAATTGTTTTAAGCTAGCGCGTTTGTTCACTATATCACTATATTGTATTAATGTCTCGTATTTATGTAAAGTAGTGGTCGGCAAGTTTTCGAAATTTATCTATACCTATCAATATTGATCATAATCATTATCTATTCATAAAATATCATTTGACATATCTCAAAATATCAGCATGTCATAAAAAATCAATAAATGTGCTGTTGCACTCATATTTGAATGAAATTCACTAAAGTCGTAGAAAGATTGGTCGATTAGCCATTTTTTAATTTTGATTTTGAATAGACTCTCTATCGTTGTGAAGTCGCGGGGCAACTGATTATAAACTATGGGATGCATGATATGCGTCAACTTGGAGGACCTAGTAAGAGAGTGTGTGACCGCACCCATTGTCAATTTAACCACAGTCTTTAACAATAAACCAAAGAGTTATTATGTGTGTGTGTCAATTAAGTACATATATTTTTTCACTCTCCAGGGTCCGTGACCATTGTCAATTGGATTCCTTTTTGTATTTGCCTTGTACTTTTTTTTAATCGCTTATAGACCCGCGTTTGACTACCAACTGGCCTGATGGTAAGCGACGGTGTGGTCGAAGATAACGCACGTTGACCTAGAAGGTACCTATTCACTCTGACCTTGAAACGTTCTAGATTGTATTTATTAGGGAACAAGGAGGCCGGCAACTTATTCCACTCCAAAGCTGTACGTACGAGAAAAGTGGATTCAAACCGTTTAGTACGGGTTTTGGGAATATCCACAGTGTATGGGTGGTAGTGAGCCGACTTACGACTAAGACTAGGAGAAGAAAACAAAAACATGGGTTATTCCTCCATATTTACTATTTCATTCACTTTCATAATTCATTAAGGAATACTTTCAACCTAATTTTAGTGAGTCCGATTTTTCTAAACTACCTCCTCCCGGCCCAGAGCTTTCTACTATATCCTCATTTCTGTCTATTATAGTGCTATCAGGGTGTTTTGGCTCATGGCCAAAATGGGAACTAACGCCGTCGTCAAGCAACAAAAGATTGCCAATACCCCATTTCTCGATACTCACGCCCCCTTGACAACGTCATCGAAATGCCAAATAAGCTTTGTACAATGCATGTACGAGTATAATACATGGTAGTAATATTTTTAATTTTTATTATGCATAATTAAAAAAAAAAAACCACTGCGCTCCTCTACGTAAAATATTTCATTCACACAATTTTCGTAAAAAGGGGTATACAGTTTTTGCTTTACGTATTAAATAAATAAGGTAAAAATGTATGAAATTCTTTATAACACTTAATTTACTAAAAAGATAATACAACACTGATCACATTTAGAAGCGGCTTCACTCTCGATTCGATCACAACAAGATAGTAACTGTGTGATAATGTCTTGTATATATCGATGATGTAATATTGATGATTAAGTGAAGAAATCACTGGGTACAAACATCATCATAGCACTGGATTTTTATGTATTAAGACAATCTTTTTCTGGATCAGTGGTGAATAAGCAACGAGTAGTCTATAAAAATATCAAAACAAGGGAGCTTCGCCTTAATAACGCGGCCAGCGTTTTAAGCCGAGATTTTAAGCGTAACGTCACATCCCGTCGCTCGGAAATCTGCTGAGTATGCAAAAAAATTTCAGCAAAAAGCATGCAAAAAATATCTCCGCCTGAAATACGGCATTTCCCCAGCTAAACTACAGATTTCAGGACGAAACATTTCGCTTATGCTTATATGACCCGTTTTGAAACTAGTCTACTTGTTAAGTTGAATAGGGAAGCACTATCGTATTATAATTAATACACGTAATTGTAATGTGTTGTTTACGTAATGGTTTCGTCTTTATGTGGTGCTAATAAACTGTTAGTTGTTGTACTGTTATTGTAGGCAAGTCATATGTAAAAACGTTAGTTGTGTTTATTTTAACGACAATAGTTGTTATACTCATAGGTTTACACTTCACCGCCATCTCTTCTCGCCTGATATTGAACAACGATGCGGTCTGTGATCCCTAGAAAAACCGATTCCTGTAAGGAGTACCTACTTATTTCACATACTACGCTGACGACACTGATGACGCCATCGGCCGGTTCGTACGGCAAAGCGTTGGCTGCAACACCGAAGACCATCCGAGAGTTCAATTTGCAAATGACCATCAGGGACAGTAATTCAGTCTATTACTTCCCCCTATTTCCTTTTCTACTTCTAATCCTAGATCCATGTAAGAAAAGAAAACAAATGACAAAGGTGACGGACCCCGGAGTCTGTGGAGTTGCTAAATTCAAATATGAAAAAGCAAAAAAAGTACCTACTTATTTCATTAACACATTTAAAACCCAGTGGATAATTATCCAAATTCATCTGTAAAAAACATACCCATGTACATATGTAGATAGTAAGAAATATAATCCTTTTTTTGGTAGTCAGGAAATTAATCATGATACTCAGAATTCATAAAATATAATAAGATATAATTTTATGGGAGTGCCCATAAAATTATATCACAAGTAAATCATGGGAATCCAGACAGAAACCAAGTTTCTAAGTACTTTCGTATCCGAAGGAACTTGGTTCCTACCTGGATAGGAGCAATACAATAATATGTTAAAAAAACTTAGTTTTATGTAAGTAAGGTTTTATATAAAAAATAAAGTCGGCAACATTGGTCCCAGGCAGTTTTAAGCAATATTTTGTCTTCTCCGAGTCTGATAAGAATAAGAAATTTCGTTCCAAAAAATGTACTCGTGTCACTCAATGTAGTGGGCGCGGGACAGTCAGTCATTAATGACTGCATTACTAACATTTAGTGGCTTTAGAGATATAATTTGTTCTTTTCCTAGGTACCACATATTACCTTTCCTAGATACTCTTTATTGTATACACCAAAACAAAAATAACACAAGTGAATGAAAAAAAGGAGTTAAAATCGGAGACCTTATGACTAAAAGCGAACTGTTCCAGCAGCTCTTTGAAATAAATCTAGTATTCGAACCCCCTTATTCGAACTCCATGCGCACCACTGTCTTTTCGAAACCATGTGCGTAATGCCTCTAACTTAAAAACGGCGAAGGAAAACATCGTGAGGAAACTGACACGTAGCTAGTATCTTTCGAGGTGATGCGTCGTTCGCCAATTCGCCTGAACAGTGTGGTGAATTATGACCTCTCTCCATGTGAGAAGAGGCGCCGAGTCCAAGCAATAGGAACATTTAGTGGGGTACTTAAAATGCTACGATTATGCCGCTATGCAAATCTATTAGAATCACATTTGGCGTAAGATCAAAACAAAGTGGTAGTCATAGAAACTGCCGGTAGAAGTGAAAACTTATAACTCAGAATTTGATAGCTATTTTGGAAACTACGCGGGCGAAACCGGAGGGCGTGGCCGCGATCATGGGCATCTAGAAATTTTGAGGCATTTCTAGATGGCTAATGGGAAATGCTGACCTATTTCTAGATGGCCACTGGCCATGGTCCCAAGTTAACCTTAAGTGTTCTTATCATTCCTTAGAGTGACTAAATTCACAGAGTAAATTCACAGCCCACGAAAAATCTGTCTGTGGCGCGCCGACAGAAGTTTTTACTACAATAACTAGCTCTGACGAAGGTTAATAGTACCAGGGTACTTCTCAAGGCTGACTCCACAAGCACTATTTTAGTATTGATTTATTTCAAGACTTAAACCCACCTCAAGACTTACTCGTATCTCCACTACAGTAATTTTAACCGGACCTCGTAACTTGGTCTCAAGGGTGACAAAAAGGAAATTTATAGCTATTAGTTTGTCTGACTCATTTTTATGTACAGCCCTATGGACCCTCATGGGAGGACGGTAACTTACGTTGGGTTGTTCATCCCTGTTTTACAGTCCCTTAGCGCGAGTTTTGTTGTTAATGATACGAGTATGAACCTTTGTATTTTAAGAGTGTACTTAGCATAAATATACATAATAATTATGTCCATTTATAGTGTAAAAGCGACGAGACGAGAAACCTGTTTTTTTAGCATATTATCATTGGAATGGAGTAGGATTTTGCGATATTTGAAATAGTATAGATTAGCACTTTACCGCCATCTCACCTGATGTTAAGCGACGATGCGGTCAACGATGGAGCATATTTACCTAGACGAAAGCAATCTAGTCTGCAGGCGCCATGATTGTAATCATAAAGAAAATCCCACTCAGGTAACGCATACCACAGCCTAGTTGTTCTTAACTCAATACTGCAGTCAAACTTGCTCGTTCGAGTCTTTAGAATGTCAACCAAGACACGATGTCGTTTTTTTCGAGCTACAAGCAGCCCGGTAAAAATAGGCGGTATTATCATGCAAATCAATAACACACTCCCCGAAATGAATCTAATACAAAACTCGATGACCTAGCCATTTTGAGGTCATATTCAAAAATTTAATTTTTTTTGAAGGTGTCTTTGCCTGTGAGTCTTTTGGAACATCTGTCGCTCTCTCTCTCTCGATGGATGTTAGCCTTTTATTAGCCTTTAGCTGATACTTAACCGACCCATCTATACAATAGTGACAATAGTCCATCTTTGATTGGTCTAACAAGACTTTTTAGACTTGAAGTACCTTCTCATCTTTGTGCAGATATTAAATTTTTTTGGCAAGGCTAAAGCCTAGGGCCTGGTGAATGACCCAAAGTTAGTTAGATGTCAAAATAACGCTCAAAAACATGTTATGTTAGATAACCGGTATAGAACAAATACCTTAGATAAAGAGTAAGTAAATAGATCATGTTTTTCCACCCGGTTCTTTTGTACCAATCGTAAGCAGATAAGGTGTATGTTAGCTATGTCGACGTAGTGATGTGCCGCGACAAAAGTATGACACTTTCACAAGAGCGACAAGTGCTTTCGGTGTAAAGCTTTTGTTCTAGCTCTATAGGTAGTATTATGTAAACTCTTTGATAAACACCTAGTAATATTTGTTAAATCATAATAAATACATACCTAGATGTACCACCAGGGGAAGTACCTTTGCCTTTTATTCTACTGGCAAATAATGTGCAAACATCACTATGTTTGAAGAGCAATGTTTCCATTGAAATTACAGGGCATTGAGATAAATTATCTTATATTACTGGGCGAAGAGCGCAGTGCAGTCTTAGGTAATGATTTGGATTCTTCGTGTTTCAATAGCAGCGTGACGGATATGCGTGACACTGTGCCGTTATGGGAAGGCGTGTTATTTACCATCAGGCATATGTCCTACTCGTCTCGTCACTCTATAAAACAAAACAAACCTAGATTTCCACCATAAAATCTTACTGTGAAAATGTTGAACAACAAATATTTCAGAGACTTTTTGCTAACATTAGGAGTAATACGACAGTAACACCATATAACTGGCGCACGATGGCGAAAAACACTTGGTAGACATCCAGCCTTTGTAGAAGAGATAGAACAGACAACTATAGACGGAGACGAATGGTTGCCGAAATAACTGCTTTCAAACTAACTTCAGTTAATTACAGACGTACATTTACAGGGCCCATTTCACCATCTTAACTCTACAACTTAGCTCAAAGCCTGTGATTATGACATGTATGTTAGTTGTCTGGAATAAACCTGCTCTGAGTAATAAGGCCGCCATAGTGGCGCAAGTTCCTAAGTGTTTAACTACAATATTTCAATTTGTTTGTGTATCCATTAGGAATTTTCTATTTATCTTTAAATTTTGCCATTTCGTTGAGTATATATCGGAGAGTATGTAATAATCATAATCATGTTTATATTTTTATACTTATTGTAAAAAACTTAGGAATTAAGAGGAATAAATAAATAACTGAATAATCATAATCATATTTGTTCATAAAAATATTACATGTCACAAAATTTGATATAAAAGAATTACACAAAATGTAATTAATTAAGAACATGTGGATAGTATCAATTGAAAAATAAATAAATCATAAACGTATAAAAAATTAAACCGACTTCAAAACCACAAATAGGCACTCAAAAGCGAAAAATAAATTAAAATCATTATCAAACGGGGCAAATATGCAACCCTCTGAAGTGGTTACATATTTGAGCCCTTTGGGGTTGAGACATTGGGCCCGTGGGGGCCGGGAACTCACCTCATCTTCAAAAGCCTATCCGAGCGCTTGGTCGACGCGACGCGTGACCAAAATGCTGGCGTTATTTGGCCCAACGCATAAGCATTGCCATTCAGCGTGGTAATGCCGCCAGCATGTTGGTATGCTTCAATTCCATTCAATTCAATTCATTTATTCATACCATAAATTTATAAGAACACTTGGTAACGTCATTTACAAAAAGGCAAAGAATCTGTGCACATAATATGATAAAATAACAACGTCAAAAAGAATAAAGCAGCTGTAAAGGGGCCTAGTCAATTACATGCAGCTGTAAAAAGGCTTTGTCGAAGACAATATAACAAATAATCAATACACACAGTATACAGATTACTACATTAGTACAAACAATGTAACATCAAAAGTCTTAAAATCTATTATTTTACCTTATTACAAGATTCTAATTTCGACACATTTCTCTTCCATACGTTACTATCTTTAACAAAGTCGTCTATATTATAATATGCCTTGCTCAATAGGTAGCTTTTTATTTCATTTTAAACTTGGTTTCGTTGAGGCCTTCCACTTGTACAGGGATTGCATTATAGAAGCGAATACCATTACATTTGAAAGAGTTATTTGTTTTCTGAAGTCTGCACTTAGGAAATACAATTTTGTGTTTATGGTGCGCTTTTGGATTCAGATCAGTTAATTTCTGCAGACGACTTCGATTTTTCTTACATACATTATACATTCATAAATATACAATGAAGGGACTGTTAATATGTTAATAGTTTTGAACATCTCCCGTACTGATTCTCTAGGTGATAAATTATATAGACCACGGATTGCTCTTTTTTGCAATATGAAAACAGAGTTTCTGTCCGCAGCCGAACCCCATAATAAGATCCCGTAGGACATAATACTGTGAAAGTAGCCAAAATAAACAAGCCTAGCTGTTGCAACGTCTGATACTTTTTAATTTGACGAACTGCGTGGGCAGCTGAACTGAGTCGATCAGCTAGTCTCTCTATGTGAGGACCCCATTGAAGCTTTGAATCTACTGAAATACCCAGAAAACAAGTAGATTGTACAGGTTCGATAAGTTCATCCTTCAGTCTTATATCAAGTTTACCGCACATTACATTGCAGAGTGTGAACTTTATACATTTCGTTTTAGTTGGATTAAGTACTAGATTATTTGCATCAAACCATTTGTACACAATGTCCAAAAGTACGTTTATTTCAGTGAAATCGTTTATTCCTCTCTTAATTTTGAATAGAAGTGATGTATCATCGGCGTACATAACTATTTCTATATTTTTATGTTTCTTTATCATAAAAGGTAGATCATTAACGTATATAAGAAACAGGAAAGGTCCAAGTATGGAACCTTGTGGTACACCCATTCTTATAGGCGACTCATTTGATTGCACACCGTCAACATCGACTATTTGTACACGGTCTTTAAGATATGAAGAAATGAAATTTAGAGCTGGTTTCGAAACCCCATAAAACTGCAGTTTCTTTAAAAGAGTGTCATGATGAACACAGTCGAAAGCTTTTGATAAGTCACAAAATACTCCCAGAACGTCATGATGATCTTCCGAGGCTTTCAATATATAATTAGTTAGTTCAATACCTGCATCGGTAGTGGAACGTCCTTTTGTGAATCCAAATTGGTTACTATGTAATAGATTATTAATATTAAAGTAAGATAAAAGTTGCTGGAGAACAAGTTTCTCGAATATTTTGCTGATGCAAGGCAAAACCGAGATGGGTCTGTAGTTTCCAAGTTCGTTTTTGTCTCCAGATTTAAACAGAGGTATCACTTTACTATATTTCATCATGTCAGGAAATGTGCCATTTTTATACATTCGTTAAATAATTCTGCTAAATATGGGGCAATGTTATTAATAATCCCCTCAAGTACCTTAACAGATAATCCCCATAAGTCCTCTGTATTCTTAACTTTAATATCTTTGAACGTTTTTAGTATTGCAGTGGCAGTAACATGATGAAATTCAAATGTAGATGAAGGACAATCAACATTTTCTGTCAACAATTTTTCTGCAAGAGAGGGAGACGAAGTTAGATGTTTAGTTGTCTCTAATGGAATATCAGCAAAATAAACCTTGAAGGCATCTACTATGTCCGATTTTTTTCGTAGTGACTTTTTCGCCAATCCGAAGTGCGCTCATCATTTCACGACTTTTAATTTTCCAGACTCATTGTTTATTATCTTCCACGTGCTTTTTATCATATTATTGGAGTTTTTAATTTGATCCCGTATAAATATTGCTTTTGCTCGAATACATAAATTTCTAAAAATACTTGAATATCTCTTAACATATAGTTTTGTGGCATCATCGTTGCAGTATGTCTTTAGTTTGTATAAATTGTAAAGATTGCTTCGACTTTTAATAAGACCTGGTGTTGCCCATTCGGCAAACTTCGGTTTTGCGTTAATATTAACAAATTTGGTATGGAAAATATTATTAAATGATGTACTCAGCATTTTAAAAAACTCAGAATAATTATGATTAGGATCATCAATTGTCATAATGCAAAATTTGTTGGAAAAATGATTAGTTATCGCGGTATTTAAAGCTGACATGCGGGACAATGTAATTAATGGGTCTAACAAGAACTTTCTCTTCCGCCCTTTTCATACAGGCAGGAATTCCGATTGGTAATGGGCCTGAACATCTTGATTATCTGTAGACCTACAGTGGTCTATGGATAATTCAGGTGTGCTTAGTGTAAGTAGTTGGTTACGTAGGTTTATAGTATAGTGTAGTTCTCATTGTATTTTAGTTTTGTTAACAAAGGCTCTGCCCAGTAAAAAAATATATCATTATTACAAGTGCTACTCTCTCATCTATTTGAAGTCTGTCTGTGTGGAATCGTTGCTACCGGAGGGATGAACTGATTTTGATTTAGTTTTCTTTCTTTGAAAGGTGAATTAGTCAGGAGTGTTATAACCTATGTTTCATCAAAACCGATTTAGCCGCTGCAGAGTTTTCACCTCTTTTGTTATCTACGCCAGGTATATCAGGTATCTTTGAAGCATAATGGGTATTCGCCTTATTTAGAAAAATTATTTAAAATTAAAATTAATAATTTAAAATTCCTGCCACATAACAGCACAGTGACACGCAGCTATTGGAACATGAAGAGTCCAAATCATTACCTATCACTGCACTGCGCTCATCACCCAGAGATCTAAGATGTTATATCGCTAAGCCCTGTAATTTCTCTAGAAATATTGCCCTTCGAACCGGAACACAGTAATGTGAAAACATTATTGTGGCGGTAGAATAACTGGCAAAGGTCTAGGAGTCCTACCACTACAAAATTTTTGTAACAATAAAGGATTATTCTATCGATCTATCAAGGAATACTTGTTTAAATTTGGAGTACATAAGCAGTTTTAAATAAGTTACTGTGTTCTGGTTTGAAGGGTAATATTTCCATAGAATTACAGGGCTTAGGGATATAACATCTTAGATATCTGGGTGACGAGCAGTGCAGTGCTAGGTAATGATTTGGACTTTTCATGTTCCAATAGCTGCGTGCCACTGTGCTCTTATATGGCAGGCATTTTGCTTACTATCAGGCACACGTACCGCTCGTCTCGTCACTCTTGACTGCCCTAGTGGCTTAGTTGGTAGTAGCTCTGCCTGCGAAGCCGAGGGTCGTGGGTTCGATCCCTACCGAGTGCAAATATTTGTGTGATGAATTCAAATGTTTGCACTGTGTCTGGTTGTTTCTATGTATAATAAGTATGTATTTAAAACTATATAAGTATTATATCAGCTATCTGGCTGCCATCACACAAGCTTTGCTTAGTTTGGGGTCAGATAGTGTTGTGTGTAAATTGTCCACCAACAATATATTTATATTTACTTTATTAAAAAAAAAAAATTATTTCCGTGTAACTGGGCCTAAAGTGATCTATGGCGATACTCGTATTGCGACGGTTAATAAACCTGTGCCGAAGTTGAACGCGACGAAGTTCAGTTCAAGGGCAATTGAGTACGATTGTAAAGGGTCTGAGTTAGGGTTATAGTGAAACATAATAATTACGATTTAAGTACCTACGGACGCCCAATTTTGGGGGAATTAATGACTAGGACTGAGACTTCGGAGAATAGATATTTTAGTTAAGTAAAACACTTTTTGATGTAGATTTTGAAGAGAAATTAGTCTCTAAAGAATGTCTGTAGCAAATTAAATTTATTAAACTTTTTAAATTTCATACGTTTTATTACATAGTTTCATAGTTTTAGTGTTATTTTATTTAGTTAGTTTCATTATTTTAGTGACAAGTTGGTTGATTTGTTTGTAAATAAACAATAATATACATGGTGACTAAAAACTAATAAGTCATTCAGTTAGATTATAAAAAAAAAGTTACCAATATTTTTCTCTTTCGTTTCACAAACAAAAAATAACGAACACTAAGGCTAAAAACTCATGGAGCGGTTTTCAACCGCGCCCGCGTGCCGGTGCGGGACCGCAGCTACTGTAAAATGCAGATTTATACATATGTAAAAATTTGAATCAAAACTCACGAGGCGGTTTACGCGTCGCGTGCGGCTGCCACGCACTGCCGCCCGTCACCCGCCACGTTTGCGGGCAAAAATCTCACCCGCGGCGGGTACGAAACCCCTAAAATCAGCGGTCTCATGAGATTTGAAATAAAACCGTCGCCCGTCGCGGTTAGCGCCCGCGCGCGGTCTTGGTTGAAAACCGCTCCATGAGTCCTTAGCCATAATAGTGCTTAGAAATTTCGAGTGACGTCACGTATAATATGCGATTTTTGTGAAGAGATGATGTCACAGCTCCTTACTCCAGAAATTTGATGATCTTTCTTCATTATTATTGAACATTTATTTTGATAAAACAAAAACTACACGTCCTATATTTTGTACAAAATCTACCTGACGGACGTATTAGAATGCCATATTTTGACTCAGTCATCATACCAAAACGGTAACAAACATCAATTAATCCTCACCACTTTTCGTATTTCTAAACCTAGAAAACCTTGAGGCACAGTTAGTTCATAATAAAATAAATTCGTTTATAACATCAGAGCACGTACCATTGTAAGACTTCTGAAATGTTACACTTTGTGTAGTCAGGACTTAGAGGCTTACTATTTTTATGGGGCCACGTTTTACAAGCGCCCTTATGTCTCGTCAAGGAGCTATTACGTATGGTGATAGAAATATGGAAACGGATGTTTTTTAATCGCCGGTGGATGGCAAGACATGTGTGTTGCGACCACCGACTAGATAGTTACGAGTAGATGGGTCGATGATATTCGAATTATTAAGGCATAAACTCAGCAGTGGGCAACAACGGTCAGAAGAAGAAAAAAAACTAAACAAACCAACCTTTTTTTTTACCTTTTATAGGCTCACACTTGACCGCCATCTCGCCTGATGTTAAGCGACGATGCGGTCTACGATGGAGCGTGTTTACCTTATCACAAATAGGCGTATTGAAATTTGAAAATCAACGGAGTTATTACTTAAGCATTTTAAATTAATACACGGGTAACTCACGTGTTAGTCTAGTCAGACTAACTGACTGTCAAAAGAGAAGCTGTCACGCGCGTGCACTCTCCTTGAAAAAGGCCGCCGGTCGCGGGCGAAACTTAATCGGACTAGACAGACTATAAATAAATATATAACAAACACTCTGACATGGGAATTTAAAATATTTGAAATATACCGATATTCAAATGAAGAAAGTTTGGAAGTTTTATTTGCTTTTGCGCACTTTTCACAGTGGGACCATAATGGAAACAAAATCTTAGGGCGCTGCTAGCTTATAATATAGGTACAAAAGATAGAAAAACACCGATAGTGGAAAAACATGATAATACATAATATTATAAAATACAATATAGTTAGTGGATACTTTCACAAATCCCAATACTTTTGCTAAACGATCTAACGGGGTCGCTAGTTTTCCTTTGAAGTACGTAATGGTAGACCAGACGACACACAAGTAATGCTGGGCTTTGCGAGACGAATCGTCGAAATCTCAAGGGGCGTAACGTACGTCGCACATGTACTAACTGAGCTGCGTTATACCAGATACCTATTGCAATATTAAGCTAGTAACTTTATGTTACAACCGCGTCTATTTGTAATACAAGGTAACGGATCCTTCTATAGTGGTAGGGCTGTTTGCAGAGACCGTCTGGTGAAGCACCACAACTTTGCCAGTTATTCTACTGTAGTCAAGTCAGTACAAGTAGTCATGTGAAAACGTGACTGTGTTCCGCATTGAAGGGCAATGTTTCCAGAGTAATTACAAGGCTAAGATATATATCATCTTATATCTTATCTTAGGATGACGAGAGTACAGTGCTAGGTAATGATTTGTACTTGGACTCTTCATGTTCCAATAGCTGCATATCACTGTGCTGTTATGGGCAGGCGTGTTGCTTACCATCAGGCACATCTCCTACTTCTATACTATAACAATAGTTTGGAAGTTATAGGAACTGCCGATAGAAGATATAAGAATTTGATAGCTTACTTTAGAAACTACGCGCGTGAAACCGGAGGGCGTGACCACAATGAACATTGCCATCTAGAAATGCGTCAGCCAGTGAGAAATGGTGACGCATTTCTAGATGGCCAATGGCCATGATTCCGATTTACCCGAAGATTTCTCATCATTCCCGAGCGAGACACTAGAATTCAATTCACAGCCCACAAAAAATCTGTCTATGGCGCAACAAAAGATTACACTTCAAAAATCGAATGTTATGAATACACAATGTATTTATAGTACAGGGCTTAATCACTAATAATTCATTGTTTAAATACCTCGACGTTTCGGCAGCGTTACAACCGCCGTGGTCACGAGAAGATGAGAAGAAGGGGAACATGAGGAGCCCAAATCATTACCTAGCACTGCACTGCGCTCGTCACCCAGAGATCTAAGATATTATTTCTCTAAGCCTTTTAATTTCTCTGGAAACATTTATTTACACTGGGAGGGAATAAAACCCACGATTGATGGCTTCACTGCTAAGTAGCAGTAAGCTACATAAGTAATCCAATATGCTTGTCTATTATGTACCTAGACTAGCATCTCCCCCGGGACTTTGTCCGAGTAGAATTGAGAACATATGTAGCTATTTCTCCAAAACCTCTACAAATTCAATCATCCAGACAACCTAAACGCGAAATATGTTATGGTGTGCAACAAAAGATTGGTTTATGTACATGGCACCGTACATTTGTAAAGACTTTAAAATTATAATTTAACGGCGTATGTTT
Source organism: Ectropis grisescens (assembly GCA_017562165.1). Classification (NCBI taxonomy): domain Eukaryota; kingdom Metazoa; phylum Arthropoda; class Insecta; order Lepidoptera; family Geometridae; genus Ectropis; species Ectropis grisescens. The sequence goes on along the minus strand of CM029794.1, from coordinate 13,615,884 downwards.
TAAATAAACCTATTTTTTTAATTTATGTGCCGGAAATACTTTTACGTTTACCATGCAGGGAGGTCAGGTGAGGTGAGGAGTACGTGTCGAAGTTCCCAGCCCCTGTCGGGTTTCGCCATCACAATAACAAAGGTTTACAATATCACGACCATGTTTTATCACAAACTAATAATATTTTCAATTTTACGGCAACAAATACCTACACTTTGTTCTCAACACCAATAATAATTTTTTTTTCCGAAAAAAAAAACGAACTTTAATTTACAAAAACAAAATTAAAAATTTTGATTAACCCCCGACTACCTCAGATTTGTTTTATCTGTACAACATTCTACTACTCAAGCCCTTTCATTTGAAACCCATATCAAGGGAGTTGTGAAACAAGAACAAAATTAAAATTTTTGATTACCCCCCGACTACCTCGAGTTTGTTATCTGTACAACATTCTACTGGTTAAGCCCTTTCATTTGATACCCATATTGAGGTAGTAGTGAAAAAAATTATATGTTTCACCATTGGTGTCTTAAAATCGAGAGTGAATCGGTTTCTTCTAGGTAAACACGCTCCATCGTAGACAGCATCGTCGCTTAACATCAGGCGAGATGGCGGTCAAGTGTAAACCTATAAAAGTTAAAAAAAAAAAAAAAAATGTGGTGGCGGCCATCTTGGATTTGATTCTTTTTATAGTGTTTAATATTTTACTAGTCAAGCCCTTTTATTTGATACCCATATTGAGGTAGGCTGTGAAGAAATATTTTGTCCGCCATTTTGTGGAGGCGGCCATCTTGAATCGATATTAACCAAACGTAGCTAAGAACACCCGCACAGATATTAACTTTCAAATAAAAAAAACCGCATCGAAATCAACTCGTCCGTTTAACCTCTACGTTCCACAGACAGACACACACACACACAGACAGACAGACAGACAGACATCGACGTCAAATTTATAACACCCCTTTTTTGGTCGGGGGTTAAAAACTAAATTTAGACACTACCACGTTTCACAAGAATCTAGCGCCGCGCCGTCTAAATATATGAAAGCAAATTTTAGTTTAGACAGACAGACAGACAGACATCGACGTCAAACTTATAACACCCCTTTTTTTGGTCGGGGGTTAAAAAGAAATGTATTTCGCCATTTTGTGGAAGCGGCCATCTTCGATTTGGTGCAATGTATTCCACTAGTCAAGCCCTTTCGTTTGATACTCATATTGAGGTAGTAGTGAAAAAAATAATGTAATTCGCCATTTTGTGGTTGCGGCCATCTTGAGTTTGAGTTTTTTTATAGTTTATTGTGTTAAAAAGAAATGTATTTTGCCATTTTTGGTAGCGGCCATCTTGGATTTAAAATATCATAGTGCAAAGTATTCTACTAGTCAGGCCCTTTCGTTTGATACCCATGTTGAGGTAGTAGTGAAAAAAATAATATAATTCGCCATTTTGTGGTGGCGACCATCTTGGGTTTGAATTTTTTTATAATGTATAGTATTCTACTAGTCAAGTCCTTTCATTTGATACCCATATTGAGGTAAGTTGTGAAGAAATATTTTGTCCGCCATTTTGTGGAGGCGGCCATCTTGATTCGATATTAACCAAACGTAGCTAAGAACACCCGCACAGATATTAACTTTCAAATAAAAAAAACCGTATCGAAATCAGCCCGTCTGTTTGAGCTCTACGGTGCCACAGACAGACACACACACAGACGGACAGACAGACAAACATCGACGTCAAATTTATAACACCCCTGTTTTGGTCAGGGGTTAATAACTAAATTTAGACATCACCACATTTCGCAAGAATCTAGCGCCGTCTAAATATATGAAAGCAAATTTTAGTTTTTTGTTCGTGTTTCAAAAACCATCATACCGATTTAGATAAAATTTATATAGGACTTCTGAATGATATTATGATATCTCTATGATCTACCAAACAAACAAAAAATAACCACTAAAATCGATTCATTATTGGATTCACAATTATTTAATTTCTTGTGTCCACTTTATTCTAAGTACATAACAGACTCGGGGCATTTTCTGTCAAAAAATGTCATAATCTACTATAATTTACCGCTCGTCTGGTGTCCGTTGGCTGATGAAATAATTAATACCTATTATATCCTTGATATCTACTTCATGGCCGTTTATTCCCTTCTTGTGTATCTACTCGATATGAAACGGGTTTAAATTGAAAAAGAAAATACGTCGACGAACGAGAATATCTATCTGTAGAGATTTCCTGCGTACTCGAGTTATGAATATTTTTACTAGAATGTTAGTGTTGTACCGAGAGACAAAATAACTAGGGATGTGCTGTGATAGATACTATTTTACATTTATAGTTTACTAGCAGCGTTCCCTGGATCGGCGGTTGATTCCTAAAAGCATAGGTAAGAAGCCCACAGCTGGGACTTGGGGCGTTTTCTCACAAGGAGAAATCAAGGCATTATTCACCACGCTGGTCAAAAGTGAGTTGGTGGATGATGCATGTCATCAAAAGAAGAAGTATTTCATGGAACAAGCCGTTTCCTCAAGATCTTCATCGTTAAATCCAGTGGTGATGATATAAGCTTGCAGCTGTGGTGGCTTAGTGGCAAAAGAACCCGGTAATGAGGTCGTAGACTCGTATCCCGCCCGCACCCTGAGTATCTTTTACATATTCGTAGCATAAGTGCACACAACCTAGGTTTCATTGCGTCATATTTCAAACTATGATCTACTCGTATATAATCTTATATATATAAAATGTTATGTTGGTTTGTGTATGCTTCAAAAGCTCAAAAAGTTCTGCACCGATCGAGCTGAAATTTTACAGTGATATATAATCCGCATCAAGGATTGTTTTTATCTAATTTTTGCATCACAATGTGCCACAGCAAAGCGTGGCAGGGTACAGCTAGTTTGTTATAAATTTCGTTCACGCGTTTGCACTTGATTGAGCAACAAGCATTCAAACACCCAAACTTTCATTTTTATACAAGCAAAAATAATTATTTGGCGACACGCGTGTTAAGAGTCATACCAGCCGTACTTATATTTTGGTCGTAAAAAGCTGCCGTCTTCAAGTAAAGACTGCACGCTTACCTGCACGGTTGTAGGTTAAATCTATAATTAAGTAAAACATAGATAAATCGATAAATATAATCATTCATCATCAAAACAAAAAAAAATACTGTGGATAATATTTTAGTATTAAAATTAACGTGGTTGTTACACATATTTATTTAACTATACGAGTACTTACGTACTTACTTACGTGTTATGGTCAGTTAATCCAACTCGAGTTTCGGCCGCACCGGCCCAAACGGGCTGCACCATCGCGCGCGCACTTCCTGTGAAAAAGGCCGTCGGACGCGCTCGAAACTCGAGTCGGATTAACCAACCATATTACACATTTGTTACCCGTTTCCTTAATTAAATATAGATAACATTAATACACCAGATTTTACTCGTCGTTAATTTTTTTTAACGATACGAACAGGACATGTGCCTGATGGTAAGCAACATGCACGCCACATAACAGCACAGTGACACGCAATTATTGCAATGTGAAGAGTCCAAATCATTACCTAGCACTGCACTGCGCTCGCCACCCAGAGATCCAAGATGTTTTATCTCTAAGTCTAAGTAATTTATTTTAGTATCGATGTCGAATGTTCAGGAAATATTAAAAGTTCCCAACACTATAATATCGGTGGATTGGTGGTTCAAAGATAGATCTTTCTAGATGGATACCGGGAGTGTATTTTACGGTATACCTTTTTCAAACACTGCTCTGAAAAATGTGGTCCATTCTAAGAGAGATTTTTATCTTTATTTTTCAAGTGTTGGGTAATAGTGTCGCTTTTGTTGAAGCATCGTTGGTATTGCTTCGCTATTCGCTGTTGCTTCGCTGCAATTTCTGTTGGCTATTTAAATTTTAGAACATAATGTTGCAAGGGAAACGATGAAAAGGATTTCATATTATGTAGAAAATGTAATGCTTGAATACATTGCCCATTGAAATATTACATGTACCTTTTGTTTGTTTGAGAACAGAACTTTTTACTTATTTATGCTTACCTACACTTAATATTTTTTAATTTTCAGGAAAAAGTTATATAAACGTACTTGTAGAAAATTTGATAATATATCTTAATGTTTGTTTTTGTAGGGTTGGTAGTTTCAAAGATTCATCGATAAAGGAGTTTTCCAAGATGGCGGCTGCGGGACAAGGGTTACGACTCCACACACTTGGGGTTAAGCTTCTAGTGACCCTTTTCATATATCCTAAATACAAGGTAAAAACTATCCTAAACAAAAGGGAGCTCACCTCATCTTCAAAAGCCTTTCCGAGCGTTTTTTCGACGCGACGCGTGATCAAAATGCTGGCGTTTATTTGGCCCAACGCATAAGCATTGCCATTCAACGTGGCAATGCCGCCAGCATGCTGGGTACGCTTCCGATTGGTAGTGGGCTTGAACATCTTGATTATCTGTAGACCTACAGTGGTATATGGATAATTCAGATGTGATTAGTGTAAGTAGTTAGTTAGGTAGGTTTGTAGTGTTGTGTAGTTATCATTGTATTTTAGTTTCTCCCACTCCGTAAAGAAAAACAAAAGGTAGCCCTCAAACAAACTCAAGGTCCACATAACACTTCAATGGACTAACAATGAATTCAAGTATTATATTTTCGACATAGGTCATAATGTCTGATGAAATCCTTAATTTTGTAAGTTTTCTATGGACTACACAGGTGAAGACGAATTTTACAAATTTCTTTACCTATTGCCTATCAGTTGAACATGGAAGTTATAGAAAACTGAGAAGGATGTGGGTTGTGCCGCCTAACTTATGTAGTAACTATTTTCTTATCTGTCACCCTATTCATGTTTTTGATATTGCTCTTTGATCACTGATATCTTTATTAAATAAAGCAGAGAACATAAGTTGATAAAAAAAGTGAAAGCTACGCTAACATTTTAATTAGCCGGTAGAAGACACGTTCATTTTTCACTCACATTACTAATATCAAATGTAATCTGAACCCCAATCCCCGCTGCAAAGCAATCACAACAAAATAATACATTTTGAAAAACTTGATAAGTCTTTGTGATCAAATTCATTTAAGTATCCAACTGTATCAGTAAACTTTTAATAAGGTAAAGTCTAAGTACTTCGGTAAGTATAGCTACAGAGAACAAGCAGGAACGATTCTCCAACTTTGAAACAAGCTGGGAAGTTAAGTATTATTCGTATTGCAATAAAACTCTAGCTGTATTTGTGGTTTGGGAGCTGATGTTCAATTTAGTTCAGAGTAAAGAGCATTTAACTTGTACGAAGAATCGATGGAGTACGATTATGGATAGCGGAGCTTGTGGATCGGATGAAATCTGACTGATATCAGCATAATATTACGTTAGTTTTGTGAGGAAGAGGCACAGTTTTAGGATAAATAATAACAATGTCACGTTGACTGTGAAGAAGAGGAGCGGTTTGAGGATATATAACTGAACTGTGAAATTGTAACTGTCATTCCACCACAGTTTGAGAAAACTGGTCTTATTTAGGATGCGTAGTGAATGGTAGAAATTATTCCATCAAAGACGTGCGATGAAGTTTTGTGATGTTCATATGAGTAGAGAAGCAATAGCCTATTGTGAATCTAATACAAGTGATGTTCACTTAAGCTATGAATTTTGCAATATGCAATTATGAGTAATTCTTAGTAAGTTAAGGTACGGCTGGTGTAGTCGGGATAACAGCGACTACCGATCCAGAGCCTTGGGTTGGAATCCCAAGAGCACATGATTTCGAAAAGACAGTGGTCTTTTCGAAATCATGTGCATAATGCCGCTAACTTCAAAACGATGAAGGGACACATCATGAGAAAACCAGCATTGTTCAACAATCTTTCGAAGTTATGCGTCATCCCTAACCCACACTGGGTCAGCGTGGTAGATTATGGCCTTGTCTCTCTTCTTGTGAGACCCTGAGTTTAGTGGGAGCATTAAGTTAGTAGGCGTCTTATGTTATATTTTAATAGAGATCACTAAGATGCTGCGTGGAGCTGAAATATATAGGGAGACAGTTTAAACGCTATAGAGATCACTAAGATGCTGCGTGGAGCTGAAATATATAGGGAGACAGTTTAAACGCTGTGAGTGTTACCATCAAAGACATATAACTGGTGCACATGAGTACATTTCCTTTCAAACCAGCACATAGTAATGAACTGATACCTAATCCCCGACCTACAATTACTATGGTCATGTATGTAACTGTAGAGACGGGTCACGGGCAATTAAAGTTCAGAACGACGAGTTCTCGTTCGAGTGGGGACTCCACTGAACTAAACACGAATTTGGGAAGTTGTGGAGAAGGCAGTTTTGAAGTGAAAACACCTGCTACCCAGATCAATCATCAATCACAACACAAAACTAATTTTTGTTAACTTTTTTTGGCCAGAGAAATTACAGGGCTTAGAGATATAACATCTTAGATCTCTGGGTGATGAGCGCAGTGCAGTGCTAGGTAATGATTTGGACTCTTCATGTTCCAATAGCTGCGTGCCACTGTGCTGTTATGTGGCAGTCTTGTTGCTTACCTGAACACCTGCTACCCAGAAAGTCATCAATCACAACACAAAACTAATTTTTATTTAAATTAGGTTTATACTTGGTCGCCATCTCGCCTGATGTTAAGCGACTATACGGCCTACGATGGAGCATAAGTACTTACCTAGAATGAAACAGATTCATTCTTGGTTTGAAGATACCAAGATTATAACCATCAAACGCCTACAAAAACGCCTAAAAACCCTACTCACGCATCACACACCCTAGACGTTCTTACCACAAAGTCACCTTCGATCTACTTTTTGTAACTTAATTCTTAAATTAATTGCATGTTTTCGTACAAGTAATCCGATAGAGAAAAAAGCAAGATGGTATTGGAAATAAAGTGCAAATAGACTCATCAAGATAAATGTAGTGTCGTATCAGGAAGTCAAAGGAGAAGGCGGAATGTAGAAGTACATGGAAACAACTCCACCGACAAGAGTGTCGCTCTTAAATTATGAATGAATGAATAGACTCATCCGTTTTTTCGTAGATCCAAAGTTCCGACCCGGTAATTTAAGCACTTGAACTGAGCTAGTACACGCCTACTCCATTACTGGTTGCACGTTTCAGAATTACCCGCTTCAGTTTCAAAACTGCAGTCTACGTTCACGTTAAATAAATAAAGAATTTGAAATAGATTTATGAAAACATTGACAATATCACCCAATTTTTAATTGAATGAGTGGTAACGGGGCGAGTAATATGTACATGTGCCTAATGCTAAGCAATACGCTTGGCTATAACAGCGCAGTGTCACGCAGCTATTGGAACATAAAGAGTCCAAACCACTAAACATTGCGCGGAGCTCGTCACTCAAAAAAAATAAGTAAAATGTATTATCTCAAAATTACAGGGGTAATTTCTCTGGCAACTTTTTATCAACAAATGAACAATCTATACCAAAGAATTTACAAATATACTACGTATAGAGTTATATTTTCTGCACGGTTCATTTGTGTCAATCGTAAGTAGATGACGTGCGTACTTTCTTTGGCAACAGAGTGATGTGCAGCGACAAAAATTTGACACTTCATCAAGAGCGACAAGGTAAAAAATATGCTACCCGTGCTTTCGGTGAAAAGCGTTTGTGCCAACTCTATACGTAGTATATGTAAAGTCTTTGATCTATACTAATATTGTAATGCTGAAGAGTTTATTTGTTTGAACGCGCTAATCTCAGGAACTACTGGACCAATTTAGAAAATTCTTTCACCATTGGATATGTAGGTACGAAATCCCTGAGTGCTATTTGCTAAGATGCTAAGTGCTATGATCTTCAAACCTATTTATGTGAAGCCTTGTTGAGGTTTAAAGGGCGAATGTATTTGTATGTGTAATAATTGGGTATTGTTTTCGAAATAAATTAAAAAAATGTACCACAAAGGGTAAGGTGATATTCTATTTTTTTGTAGTATAGAGTGGCAAGGCGAGCAGAACATGTGCCTGATGGTAAGCCACATACCTGCACAGAACACCACAGTGACACGCAGCTATTGGAACATGAGTACACTGCGCTCGTCACCTGGATAAAAGGTGTTTTATCTCTTAACCCAGTAATTTTTGAGGAAACATAGCCCTTCAAACTGGAACATAGTAATGTTTGCACACTGCTGCTTGGTGACAGAATAACTGGCAAAGGTGTCCATATGTTTGAAATATATCCAGTTTCAATGAGATTGTAGAGATATTAAGTTATATGTTTTAGAGGCTGTTTAAAATAGGTAAGAGTCAATTTTCTTGCCTTCAAGGACAAGGCCCAGGTATATTTCATCTGTGACAGCCAGTTAATACCGAGGTCGCACTGTTATACTTGGTAAGTATTCGGCACAATGCCGGATTAGAAGCATTGTGCGTCAAATAGAGACTAGTACTAGCATTATTGCTATACTTAGCGTAACTAATAGATTATTATAGATAGATATATAGGTATCTACTCTTTATTGAAAAAATAGTAGTGTGTGGTTCTATCGCTGAAAGCGATCTTTCCAGGATTCCAGGCAACCTTAGGACGGAAACGAACATGTGGACAAGACAGAAAATGTCAGATTGTTTAACTGGTTATTACACAATTAGAACACCACTGCTCGCTTCTGAATAAAATAACATATTATTTTCCTGTAAATTCATCGCAAATATACTTAATCACTTATCATTTTCTCTATCTAATAAACCACTGATGGACGTATGTCTCTCCCATTGATCACCACAAGGCTTTATGCTGTTTCCATTCCCTTGTTGCAAAAAAAACAAATAGTACCCAGAGATACAAGATGATTTATAGTAGGTAATTCTATTAATCTTGGATGTTTGGATATTTGGATGTCTGCTGCTCATTCACGTCGTAACGCACGGATCGGGTTGAAATTTGTAACACAGCTAGATTATAGTCTGGAAGAACACATGCCACTTTATCCAGGAAATATAACAGAAACGAGAACTATGCAGGCAAAACCACAGGGCGATGCTAGTAATAAATATATTTGCTCTGCGATTTCTCTGGTAACAGCTACGTACAAAAAGGTACATAAAGCTCAATCTGTTATCGGCGTGTATAAATCTACCACGAATATTCTTCAATCAATGTGTCCACAGCCCAAAAACTCCTTATCATCCCGTTATATTGTTGCCTGAATGAAACAGAATGTTTGGCATTAACAAGAGAAATTCGTTTTGTTGCGTCTTGGAATTTAATTTGGGACCGACTAGCGCGCCCTCCGTACCGGACCGGATTTATTAAAATGTACAATTTAATGCAACACGATGCTAATTTTTCAAGCTAAGATAGGAAGCTTGTACTTCTAGCATCGTGTAGACAACGCTAACGTTTTGTCTACACGAAGCTAGAATTACTAACTTGCTAGCTTACTAACACTAGTTTGCTATTCTAGCCTCGTGTAGCTCGGGCATCAGTGCATAATACTAGTATTAATAAGTATAGTATAAATACTAGTTTTAGTATAAAATTAATACTAGTACCTATTATAATATTAGTATTATGAAAGGTTCTCGAGTGGCGACCACGAACCGGAAGATGCAGTGTTGAACAGCTTCCCACTAGATGGACAGATGACTTCACAAAGGTCGCTGGAAACCGCTGGTTGCAGGTTGCGCAGGACCGTTCGCTGTGGAAATCTAGGGGGGAGGCCTTGCGCAATTCAGCAATGGACTTCTTGCAGCTGATGATGATGATGATTATGCTCAGACAAAGACCGTAAAACGTAACTATATGTAGTTACGTAAAACGTTACTAGTTACGTTTTATGGTGTTACTTCTTTGTATTATGTTGTGTTTAATATTTGTCTAGGGATTGGGTTATTTAATGTAAAAAATAACTTCTAAATCTGTGTAGCAATTCTAGAGATATTTGCTCGAAAGAATGAATAAAATTTGCACAGATTTTATTGAAATATTATATATAGTGATGGGACGAGCAATATTTGCGTTTGATGGTAAGCAACACGCCCAGAAAAACCAAACATGCGACGACTACCGCTTATCATGAGGCGGATTGTATGCTTATTGCCACTCAGCCGACAAAAAACACACTACCACGAAAAAAACAAAAGTATCTCGCTACAAAAATTCACTCTCCTACTTGTTGTCCCGAAAATATAACAGGTACAACTGGAACGGAAACCACGCGCGGCGTTGCAAGTCTCTAATAATAGTTATTTGTTATACTAGAGTGCAAAGTTGATTTTTAACCGCGTGCTCAATTTTGATGACCGAGCAAGCGAAGGATTCTATAATTGACTCGCACTCGCTGTGCTCGTGATTCAAAATTAGAATCCTGAGCGTAGCAAGGGAATCAAAAGAGCACAAGGTGAAAAATCTTTGCACTCAAGTGCAACACGTAACTTTTCATTGCACCTCAGCGAGGAAATGACTAAATGCAAATTTTTAAATGTTTTCGCGCTAAGCAAATTAAAAAAAGTAAAGGAGATTCCGAGTCTGAGTTTTTAACATATTAAAAAAAATGTATGATGCATTCGGCACCAAGGAGGTAGAAATAAATAGGTTGAATTATGTTTTGAATTCAAAACCTCAGTACAGACGATGTTCTAAATTCAAATTTACTTAAACCTCGAGACTCCAGAAGGTAAAAACGACTTTTGCGCCCTGATATCGAGGAGTAAAATTACTCTTTCCGAGCTGGTGGGATGAAAAAATTTTTGTTGGTCTGTGTACGTTTCTAAAACTCAAAAAGTTCTGCACTGATCGAGCTGACATTTTACAATGATATATAATCCGCATCAAGGGTTGTTTTTATCTAATTTTTGCATCATAATGTGCCACAGCGTAGCGTGGCAGGGCACAGCTAGTTATTAATATAATAATGAAAAACTGTCCCAAACAAACAGTCAGTTATTCACTACACGGCATAAGCAGGTTCGTTTAATCGAAGACTTGCAAAGTGTCTGGTTGGGAGTCCGCTCACGCGCGCCGTGATTGGTTGAAAGGCCGGAGGAAGCCGGACCGGGACTCGCTGTTGCTTTAATCTGTACCGCTCTTATAAATAGCGTACTTTAGTGAGAGTATTCAAATTACGTTTAACAAATGGCGTTTCAAATTTCAAAAACATAACGGAACTTTTGACATTTCTTGATATTAGTAATGGACTGCAGGCCCGTGAACAAAATTTATGGGTCAAATGAACCACCAGGAGACATATGTAGGATGATAGAAGGGTATAAAGTAATAAGATTCAGCACTATGCCGTCACTTGTAAGCTGTCCAACTGAGTGCAGTTGAATAGGGAGGTTCTAACCCTCGATAATTTCTCCTTGTCGCGTGATTTGGTTACGGTATTGTGGAATAATAGAGTAGAAGAGGTATTGAAACTCTAAAATTTTTTTTTTATTATTAGTTAGGGTCAGTTCACACCGAGACGCGACGCGGCGCGACGCTGCGCGCACATTTTTCATAGAGCGACTCAGAATATACTTTATTCACTACACGAAAAGATACACATTGCATTGTGAGAATTCAGATTACGTTGCACCATGCAGCACTGCGCCTCGAGGTGCCTCGCGGCGTAGCGCGACGTATCGTGACGCAGCGGTGCATCGCCGGTACGCGCGGCGTGCAAGAGCGGTGCTGCGTCTCACGGTGCCGCGCGACGCCGCGAGGCGCAGCCTGAGGCCGCTGTGGCGACTTCTCTACTATTTCCGTTCAGACTTCGTTTAGAATTGATGCAGTTCGGTCGAGTGCTCGATTGAAAATATAATGATAGACTAGGATCTTGTTATAATCGGACTTCTTGCAGAAGAGGAAGAGGAAGAAGTTTACAAAAATAAAATTAAAAAGAAGACATCACACAGGAGTATTTGGGTGCATAATTCAGTGCACCACATATAACCACTGCGGGAGGGCGCGGGCGGGGCCGCGCGGCGCCCGCGGCTAGTAGATACGAGGTTCCGCTGCGCCTCGCGGCATCTCGCTGCGCAGCGAGGCGTCGTCCTGCTACGATTTTAAGATGCGCCTCGCGACGTTGCGATGCATCTCGCGACGACGCGCGGCGTAGTGCGAAATCATTGGCCTCTTTGAGTATCGTCGCGTCGCGTCGCGTCTCGGTGTGAATTGACCCTAAGAAGCCTTTTCCCAAAAAATGCAAAGTTTCGTAACTACTTATACATTCCTTTTTGGGTTCCAGAAATAAATCACTATTAATGATAAGGCCTCTATTTGTGACTCTGGGTGTAAGTCACTTTTCTGTTGTTTTTTTACTGTATTTTATTTTTGGTTTTGCATACTGAGCCTTTGTCCGGAGAACCGAGCTTTCCAAGCCCTGAGCTCCCTAAGAACCCGAGCCGGTTCGAATCCCACGTATCCACTGTCTCATCGGAATCACGTGTAATACCGCTGACTTAAAAACGATAAAAGAAAACATCGTGAAGAAACCGGATTGCTTCTAGAATCTTTCTAGGCCATGCGTCTACCAAAACAAAATCCACCGGGTCAAAGAAGGGCGTCAAGATCATTGGGGTTCAATGGTTTTGACGCCCTTCTTTGCCTGAGTCCCAGCTGTGGGAACATTTGATGGGCTTCATAATAATGCTGCATATTATGCAGTGCATATGTATGTGCATGATAAAATGTTTATGTCTGTCTGTCGATAGTACCTATAGGCGAACAAAATCGTTTATCGTCAGTAAATACTAAATACATCTTAAGTCTCCCATAACAACTAAAGTTACTTTCAAGAATTTACCAGAGCTAACTTTGACCGATGGCTGTAAACTTAGAAGTTGAATTACTTTGTAAGAAGCGAAGAAAGGACCGGAATTAAGGCTTTGCTTACCTTAATAACAAGTTTAGCTAGCCTGTCCCAGGCTTATTACATTATGAAGCTTCAGTCCTACGAACGAGTCTACGTAGCTGGAAGGTCCGCCGGATATCAGGGAGCAATGTGTTTGAAGAACGAGCGATTTTTATATTACATACATTATTACTTTATAATCAACATTTTTAGCAAATTTCAGCTCAAAGATATACTCGTAAGCTGTGGTGGCCAAATGTATGTTTGTTACTTTTTGACAAAAAAAATACTGAAGAGATTTGGACGAAACTTGGTACATAGAATAGATAATGGTTTGAAATAACTATCTATAGTCTATCCTGGAAAATTATCAGGGTCAGGAAGAACGGGGTTGAAACCGCAGGCTTCTGCTAGTTAAATTATTTTTGTATAGATCACTCTACACAAATATACCTACTTGGCATACGGGATAGGCAGGACATGTCACATATGAATTTGTTTTTTTTTTCTTTCTTTTCATTGAAAGTTAAATTAATCGGGAGTGTTCCTCGCTATATTAAATGAAAATCGATTCAAGATGGCCACCGTCACAAAATGGTGGATTACGAGTGCATATTTTTTCAAAACTTTCTCAACAGTAAATAAAAGGCTACCTAGTAAATAAAAGGCTTCACTTGTAGAATACACTGGTAAATTTAAAATTTAAGATGACCACCACCACTTAATGTGTTAATTTAATAATTTAAGTAATTAACTTATTTAAAATAAGAATCGATACCTACTGTTCAAGATTTACGAAAAACATCTAATGGACAGGTAGCTTATAAATAACGTATAGGTATAATCACGGACGATATCCGTGGGTATAATATTATGTTCTGTATTTTCTCTGTGCTATTAGGCACAGATGAGAAAATAGTTACTACGTAATAGTGTAGGTAGTTTTAATTTGACGTTTCCAATAATTTTAAATGCTGCCAAGGTGCCGAGACGTGTAACGACATGGCCATAATATATACATAGACTATCATCTTGATAGTAGTGTACTAAAATTATAATTTATTTATTCATTTAATATTTTATTGCACAATAACAAATATATGTACGTACACCCGGAAAGCTTTCTGCTAGGGCGCATTTTCTACCAGCTACCCGCTGGGTTGAAACATAATCAAATGGTTATGTAGGCAAATTTATACAGCAGAAACTAAATAATTTTGAAAACAATATAACATGGGATATGTTTTACACGGTATTAAATACTTATTTAAAAAACTAAATACCAAATCAACTTTGTTAGAATATGATTTTTGCAAGCCGTAAGGTTCGCGCTGAGACCGCGACACGAGAATGCGACAGGAGACCGCGACCGGAGACTAGACACATGTCTCGCGACACGTGTCTCGGTCTCGGCGCGAACTGGCGCCCATACAAATCCATAGTGTCAAGTGCCTGTCGCGGTCTCCGGTCGCGGTCTCCTGTCGCGGTCTCGTGTCGCGGTCTCAGCGTGAACTTGTACCTTTAGATAATAGTCTGTTATAACATGAAACTTACTTACTTTTTATCCCAAAAACAGTCTGTGTCGGAAATTACGCCTGTGAAGTTGCGAGTTGCTACTAGTAAATAATAAAGCAGTGCATTTGCGGACTGTTTCTCTCTAGCCTTAATTCTACAAGAAACTCCTTCAAAACAATGATAAGATAAAAAAGTAATAAGTAATATTTTATGTAGTGGTATAGACTACAGGCCCGTGAACAAAATGTATGGGTCAACTGAACCACCACGAGACCTATGTAGGATGATTGAAGGGTATAAAGTAATAAGATTCAGCACTATGCCGTCACTTGTAAACTGTCCAATCGAGTGCAGTTGAAGAGGGGGGGGGGTTGCATAGTGCTAAATCTTATTACTTTATACCCTTCTATCATCCTGTCCTACAGGTCTCTTGGTGGTTCATTTGAACCATACATTTTGTTCACGGGCCTGCAGTTGGTAGGGGTCTTCGTAGAGTCCACCTTATGAACTACCATACCTTTACCAGATATTCTGCCGCCAAGTAGTAGTGTGCAAACATTATTGTGTTTCGGTTTAAAGGGCAATGTTGCCAGAGAAATTCATACCTTGTCAGAATTTACCGTGCTAAGAGATAAAACACTGATTAGGCATATTAGATTATGATTTCAATAGCTGCGTGTCTTAGTGCTGTTATAGGCAAGCATGTTATTTACCATCAGGCACATGACCTACTCGTCTTGTCACTCTATATAAAAACGTGAAAATCTAGACAGGTGCGTGATGGGAAGTTAATCGTAACTGACAGACAGAATGTTTTTAATAGAATACTAAATACTGTTTTAGCCATTATTGGGGAAATTAGTCGGGCAACATTTCCGTTCCCTTTTCCTACCCTCTAATATCAATCGTCCTCCCCTCATTCAAAAATATTAACATAAAAGGTGGTGTCATCCAGTGACGCTGCCATTCTATTCAGATCAGTAACAGAGTTAACAAGAAACTAAAAAGTGTCATCGTATTACTGCCGGGCGGCAGGTATAGGAGCTCCATCAGCACGTAAGCCCCCCCCTTTCACTTTTGGTTGCCTAATTTTATGTGTACTTCTTGAATTTTATTGAAACATCACATACAAATACTAGTAGCGTTTTTCGTTCAACGTGGTTAGCAACATCCTAATTTTCGAGTTTATAATATTACTAGGATAGGATTTATAAATATTTTTTCCGCTGTATCTTTTCACCATACCCTCTCATCCGTTCATCAGCCCGTGAAACAGAAGGACCGCTTGTCTCCTATCTGTAGATACGGAAAACAATTTACCTGACTCACTTCATCAGCCATTTCCAACCTAATCACTTTATAAATAAAGTTTATCCAGACTGCTTACGTATCTTTGCTCGCATCGTGTTGTCGACACGTTTATCTTATGCTTTGAAGAATTATAAACTTTATGATTTACGCGTTAAGGTAGATTTAGAGTCGAATTTTGTGTACACAAAGTTAAGCACTCAATGTAGTCTATCTAAGATTAAAAATAGGGGACGGGGGTTTTCCACTCGATAACGTAGGCAGGGATTGGAGGTATAATAGGGTTATGCAGAACACGTATTAAGCTGAAAGAGCTGTGTAAAAATATGTAACATGCCACTGACAATATCTGCCGATTTTTGTGTTAGTTAGCTGGTTCAAATCAGATTATTTAAAAGTAGCTTAACCCTGCGCGCGCTGCTACGCCACCTATCGAAAATTGGTCGTACTAACTCAGATTTAGAACAAATTTGTTCAGCTTAGGTTATAATGACGCAACCTTAAAAGATAGACACATGCTGTCACGGATTTCGTGGCCAGGTTATTACGTTGTGTTATATTAAGTAGGCGTGTTGCATCATCCCAAAGAGTTTATTTCATATTTTATTATGCCTTACCTAAGCATCGGCCACATCTTGCCACCACCACTATACATTCAAGTCAATAGGTATATCATTCGTGCGTAACCTTTTAGTGTGAAAGGTGGAAGTTTATTGAACTCTGTGCCACTGTTAGAGCTAAAAGCTTTGTGCCTTTGTACTGGGCAAGCCAATGCATAAAAACGTGAAATTAAGGGGAACCACCGTTGAAGTAAAACCATCCTGAAATTGACTTCGGCGCTTTTTTAGGGTTCCGTACCTAAAGGAAAAACAAGTAACCCTTGCAACTGATAGCAAGCAAAACGAGATTATATTATTATTTTAATTTATTTGAACGTGAATAATCCACATAGCTGCCAAACACTGTCTCTGCCAATAAATGCTCTCTTCACTCAGCCTTATCCAAAGACGTAGAACGAAATCTATAAATAAATATAAATAATAAATAAATAAATATTGGTGGACAATTCACACACAACACTATCTGACCCCAAACTAAGCAAAGCTTGTGTTTATTTATTTATTTATTTATTTATTTATGGTACACAAAACAGGAAATTTACAAAATAATACAAAGAGAGAAAGCATAATAGTTCTGAGCAGGTAAATATCCCTAAGCATGTGAACACAGCAAGATTACACAGTTAAATTACAAATTATGAAAAAAGAAAATCAATAATCGAATTACAATTACAAATATTGTTAAGCATTTTTATAAGTTATCTAATACACAAAACAACCGACAAGAGCAAAATATCAAGTCCCACACTCCAAACAAAATGTGTAAATTGGACGAAATGACATAAATGTATATACCAGATATAAAGTTACAGTTACCATTGCAAAACACATAATTGAAACACATAATTGAAAAAAAAAAAAAAAATCCTACAGTTAAACTACGAATATCATAGGATAGCCAAAATATTCCTTCGAAATTTATACAGGTTACTGTTGAAAATATCAATAGTGCTATGGTGACTGGACGAAACCTCATTGTATTGACGACACATACGGACAATAGGATTATAGAATGATGTGTTATTTTTGTAGACCTGTAAAATAAATATTATGGAGTGGGGATTGGGTGACCTTGGTTTGGTATTTAAGTTAAGGAATGAGAGAAGAGATGGAGAGTCTATGTACCCATGAATTATCTTAAACCATGTTATGAAATCATAATATTTACGTCTATTTTCTAAAGACAACAGCTTAAATTTAGAAAGTCTATCGCCATAAGATGTATGTTTGCGCTTCAGCCCATGTCTGCAGCACAACATTTTAAGACACTTTCTTTGAACCTTCTCGATGCGATCCGTGTGAACTTTATAAAATGGAGACCAAACACATGAGTTGTATTCTAGTATACTTCGAACAAGTGTACAATACAAATACAAAAAACTTTGTGGATTTTTGAAGTTCCTTGTAGTTCTCAGCAAAAATCCTAGCAGTTAGTTACATCTCTTGGTTATATAATCGTAGTGGTCTCTAAAAGTAAGTTTATCATCGAACAAAACGCCAAGATCTTTTACCAAATGCCGTCGAACTAAATTCTGACCTTTTAAGTTGTAGTCATATCGAATCTTGTGCAATTTGCCAGTAAACGATATCACAAAACATTTGTTAACATTAAAAACATAAAATTGTCCTCAGACCATTTGCATAATGTATCCAGATCCTTTTGGAGTATCTCACAGTCAGAGGAAGTCTTAACTGTAACAAACATTTTTAAATCATCTGCATAAAGTAAGCAAGGGCAGGAGAGCTTATTTATTAGGTCATTTATAAACGCCACAAAGAAGAGGGGACCTAAATGCGAGCCTTGCGGCACACCCGATGTTACGTGAACCGGAGACGACACAAAACCCTTGAGAGCAACCAGCTGACTTCTATTAGATAGGTAAGATTTGACCCACCGTAAAAAACTGCCATGCACCCCATACGAAGACAACTTAGCACAAAGTATTCTGTGATTCACTTTATCAAAAGCTTTTGAAAAATCAGTGTACACACTATCAACTTGAGCTGTCTCAGCAAAGGCTCGGCATAAATAGTACTTGTATTCCAATAGATTAGAAACTGTAGATCTATTTTTAATAAACCCATGCTGCTTTGGAGACAGCAGAGGTTCAAGGTGGTGATAAAGCAAATCGTAAACTAGGGACTCGAACAACTTCCCCAAGCACGACAACATACTCACAGGTCGATAATTCTCAGAATTTGTTCTGTCGCCTGACTTCTAGATAGGAACTATGTGTGCAGTTTTCCAGTGGGACGGAAAGTTTCCGACCTGAAGTGACACATTAAAGATTATACTTAGCGGTACACTTAGTTCCTCAGCGCAACGTTTTATTAACAGTGGTGGTATCCCATCTGGACCAGCACCTTTATTAGGATCTAGGCTATGAATTTTCTTGATAATATCTGACTGATTAATATGAATCGTACTAATAGTGTTATTATTTTGATAATTAGAAATTGTATTTTAAAAGGGAGATTACTATCTCTTTCAAAACTGATTTAAAGTAAGAGGAGAAAAGTTCGCAGATTTCATTACCATCCGAGGAAATTACATCACCAAATTTCATAGTTTGTGGCAAGGATTGTGAAGTTTTCCGACCATTTACGAATCTCCAAAAATGCTTAAGATCACCATTCAGACCAGACTCCACAGATGCTACATAACTGGAATAGTCCCGATCAATTAAAATTTTACATCTGCGTCTCAATAAAGAAAAACTCGTCATAATCTCGTGGATTTTTAAATTTTTTGTAACGGTGGTGATATTTCTGCTTTTCCTTGAGACAGCGTTTCAGGGCAGGGGTAAACCGACTTGGGTATTCACTATTGTTATATTTTGTTACAGGAGTGTGTTCTGATATTATTCGTTGGAGTTCTATATAAAATGTGTCAGTCAGAACGTCCACATCGTTTCCACGTAGTATGTTAGGCCAGTCAATCAAACTGAGATCATTTTTAATTAATTCAAAATTACTTTTGTTGTAGTTCAATCGTTGTGTGATGGCAGCCAGATAGCTGATATAATACTTATATAGTTTTAAATACATACTTATTATATGTAGAAACACCCAGATACAGTGCAAACATTTGAATTTAACACACAAATATTTGCACTGGGTGGGGATCGAACCCACGACCCTCGGCTTCGCAGGCAGAGCTACTACCAACTAAGCCACTAGGGCAGGCAGGGCACTATGGTCCTACAAGATGAATATTATAATTTCTTTCAAACAGGCATGTGTTATTTCACAGTCATGTTTCCGCATTACTGCTTGCTGATAAAATAATTGTTGAAAATGAGAACAAAACAAAAAAAAATACCCCTGACTATCTCGCATTTGTAATTTGTACATCATTTTATCAGTCCCTTTTATTTGATACCCATATTGAGGAATTACTGAAAAAGATATGTAATTTGCCATTTTGTGGTGGTGGCCATATTGACTTTGAAATTGGTCATCTAGTCAAGGATTTTCATATGAATCCTATATTGAAAAAATATTTTGTTCGCCATTTGTGAAGCCGACCATCTTGAATCGATATTAACTAAACATTACTAAGAACCTTAAAGGATAAGGATAAAAAAGGATTATGTCCTTAACACTCTTCTTGCAATAGAAGGCCCGAGTCCCAGCTGTGGGAACATTTAGTGGGTTGATGTTGACGAACTAAGAATCACCGCACAAAACTACTTAAACTTTAAATATAAAACAGATCGAATCCATTCTCTTGAGCTCTACGGTGCCACAGACTGACACACACAGAGAAAGAAAAACAGACAGACATTGATGTCAAACTTATGACACTCTTTTTTTTGGTCGGAGGTTAAAAAGTATGTACACAGGAATCCGTGAAGCGTAACGTAAAAAAATAAATTTAACTGCTTGCTATGGGCTATCACTGACCTTTAAATATTACTTAAAAAGCTATTATTTTTTCGCTCACACTGAGGTATAATAGCCTATTCATACACGGATTACTATTAAATACAGGTTTTATCCCACAAAAGGGTTGTGAGTGTAATTTAACAGAAGTCTCGGTAAATAGGAGTGATAATTTATTAACGCTACTCCTTTAATGTGAGCCTGGCTCAGGATTTAAAGCTTGTGGTCCACTTGTCGGGAACGTAACAGTTATTTAGTAATTTTATTGTAGGTATTAGCTACTTTCTCAAGTAAAATAAAAATGTTTGTGTAAATAATTTAATTTATTTTTTTTTTTATTTTGACTAAAACTTCGACTAGCTAACTTTATTGTCTAGTTTTTTCGTACCGGTGTAGGCGCTCATCGTAATAATAATAATAACTCGGCAAAAGAACTAAATAGTGTAAGAAGTAGATATAACTTGAAAGACAGACGACTTGGAAGTTAATCTAACTATATATATAACAAGAACAAAATTTAAAAAAATTGCTTTACCCCCGACTACTTCGGATTTGTAAACTGTACAATATTCTACTAGTCAAGCCCATAGTGCCGGAGTGGTTAAAAAGAAATTTATTTCGCCATTTTGTAGTGACGACCATCTTGGATTTGAAATTTGTTATAGTGTATTTTGTTAGTCAAGCCCTTTCATTTTATACCCATATTGAGGTAGTAGTGAAAAAAATATGTGATTCGCTTATTGTGGTGGCGGCCATCTTGGATTTGAAATTTGTCATAGTGCATAGTATTCTACTAGTTAAGCCCTTTCATTTGATATCTCTGTGTTGAGGTAGGTCGTGATGAAATATTTTGTCCGCCATTTTGTGGAGGCCATCTTTAATTCTTGAATCGATATTTACCAAACATTGCCTTTCAAACCCCAACACGGTAATATTTGCAGGTAAGCCTTGCAAAGTGTGGTACCATTAGAGGTACATAGATAATACTGTAACCATTTACTTTTTAGAAAAAAAATTAAAAGTATGTAATATAATAGGGAAGAACTAAAAAGTCTTATCTCTGTTACTTCTATTCGTAAGGTGCAATTTAAATATAATCTTGCTTAGCTTCTCAAAAAACGTGTCTTCATCCCTTGCTCCCGATTACCAGCCTCTAGCTAGTAAATAAACCCAAGTAAGAGGCTTTTCGGGGTCTAAACAATGTAGACTGTAACAAGAACAATAAATTTACAGCCCGACCCATTGTTGTGAATGAAATTATGTTATCAGTGGCCTTAGTTCTGCTCAATATTGTCATAACTTTCCAAGATAATGTATGAGTCTCGAGGGGCGGAAATTATCTGACAAATGGTGATTAGGAAACTTTGTAGGGCGCTTTGATACGAAGTTACGGCTGGTCTAGTCGGGAGAACGACAACTGCCGATTTGGAGGCCTTGGTTGGAATCCCACGCGCACCACTGTCTTTTCTAAGTTTTTTTTATTGTTTACCGTGACGAGATGAACAGGACATGTGCCTGATGGTAAGTAAGATGGCTGCCACATAACAATACAGTGACACGCAGCTAATGGAACACAAATAGCCCATATCATTACCTAGCCCTGCACTATTATGTTTTATCTCTACGCCATGTAATTTCACTGGAAACATTGCCCTTAATACCGGAACACAATAATGTTTGTGCATTACTGCTTGGCGATAGAATAACTGACCAAGGTGTGGTACTTCCCCAGAGGGACTCTGCAAAGAGTCCTACCACTACTAATAACTATACTATGTATTGTATACTATACTATAATAACAATACTATATATACCTCATCATCATCATCATCAGCCGCAAGACGTCCACTGCTGAACATAGACCCTCCATCCCCCCTAGATTTCCACAACGAACGGTCTTGCGCAACCTGCAACCAGCGGTTTCCAGCGACCTTTGTGAGGTCATCTGTCCATCTAGTTGGATCCAACACTGCGTCTTCCGGTTCGTTGACGCCACTCGAGACACCACTTTGTCCCTATCGGTTGTCAGTTCTGCGAGCAATGTGGCCTGCCCATTGCCACTTCAGCTTGCTTACTCTTTGAGATGTTGGCCACTTTCGTTCTTTTGCGAATATCGTCATTACGGATTCTGTCACGCAAAGAGACTCCGAGCATAGCCCTCTCCATAGTTCGCTGTGTGACTTTGAGCTTCGTTATGAGACCCACGGTTATATATACCTAATACTATCCAATAATTACTAATAGTTATGTGCATAATATATCTGGTTCATGGTAAGGAAACCTCATTGTTACAGAAGATTTAGGTCATCAAATACGTGTGAAGTCTGCCAAATTGCGAGTTGGCTAGCTTAATGGCCCAAACCTCACCACTTGGGTATGGGACAAAATCATTCCTCACAGTAATAAACACCCTAATACCGTTGGGTAAAAAATTAAACATTCTAGATCCGTCCATCCAAGTCCTTTCCTATTATCTTCATGTATTTTTCTTGTATCTAAACGACTTCTCCCCAACCTCAGCTAAATATATTTGACAGTTCTCTCCATTACTTTCACAAAAAATACGTTCGGAAAATGATAACTATTGTTCCACAGTATCAAATACTTGAATCGGTGGCGGGTCGTATCATGTTTTATTCATCTTCGTATGCCCATACATACATCTAATGTATGTTAAGGTTAAGTTTATTTTCTGTTTTTAATTGATTGTGCGTTAAAATTATTTTGACTTAATCGACTGAATTTAGTCGCTACTGCATTCAATGAGGTGTTGTAGCATAAAGTATACTAGCATACTAAATTCAGAACCGAGGATTGCTTGCTTTTAACTTGTTTCTGAATGCAGTTGACTAACCCTGCACCTTAATTTGCTTCTGATTTCAATTATTAAATTTAGTCAATTTTAATAAGACCTGTGTGGTCTAGAGGGACATGACGTCCCCCGCATTTGGCTGGAAACTAGAGGTGAGTCACTTCTTCGGAAAGGCCTATCCCTAGATGGGAATCCCTAAACATTCGACCCCCAGGTCTTCCAGAGAAGGCGGAATGCAAGCCAGAATGCCCCTTCGTGTCTACTTCTGCCTCAGTGGATTCAATTCAATTCAATTCAATTTATTTCTTCGAACCATTATTTTACAAAGAAAACTTGGTAATGGATGAGCAAGATGTTTAGTCCTTGCCCCAAACTTCTAAAATTTACTTAGTATTATTAGATACAGTGACAATAAAAGCAAGACATGGGGCTGATAGTAAGCAAGACGTTTTCTCAGAACATCACAAACAAAGATCTTTGATCACAAAGGAACGATGTGAACGCAAGCAGGCACAAACATAAAATTTTAAATCACTGCGCTATCGTAATTAATCTGCACTCCTCACAACAACTCTCCAGCTTTCTGCTTTCAGCTTTCGCCGATGAAAGAAGACAACTAAATCTCCTTTTAGTTCCGTTGCATGCGGAGAGCAGGCGTAGTTTCACTGCTTTCATCAGCGAAAGCAGAAAGAAGAAGAAAGCAAGAGAGTTAGGCGGTATACCTGCCGGACTTATAAGATGTGTTATCTTTTTGCTCTGTAATTTTAAGAAATAGTTTGTAAGGGAACAATACTCTTCAAACCAGACTAGGTACATTAATTTCTGTGCATTACTGCGTAGTGGTATAATAACTCAAGTGGAAGGCCTCAATGAAACCAAGTTTAAAAATGAAATAAAAAGCTACCTATTGAGCAAGGCATATTATAATATAGACGACTTTGTTAAAGATAGTAACGTATGGAAGAGAAATGTGTCGAAATTAGAATCTTGTAATAAGGTAAAATAATAGATTTTTAAGACTTTTGATGTTACATTGTTTGTACTAATGTAGTATCTGTATACTGTGTGTATTGATTATTTGTTATATTGTCTTCGACAAAGCCTTTTTACAGCTGCATGTAATTGACTACGCCCCTTTACAGCTGCTTTATTCTTTTTGACGTTGTTATTTTATCATATTATGTACACAGATTCTTTGCCTTTTTGTAAATGACGTTACCAAGTGTTCTTATGAATTTATGGTATGAATAAATGAATTGAATTGAATTGAATTGAACTGTCAAAGTGTGGTCTATTCATTTCCAGCTGGACTCTGCAAAGTTCTACCACCAAAAATTTACAAATAAAGCTAAATTTAACCGAATACGTTAAAATAAAATTTTGTTATGCAAAAAACCTTCTCACGCTAAAAAAACTGTTTTTCTTAAAGCTTCCATTACATAGGTGAGTATTTAATGCCCAGATTCCAGTGTGCTCATATTTTATTCATATCATGAGTTTGGAGTTGCCATGTGCTTGGAATTATTGCCGGATATCGAGGAACTGAACAATCAACTGAGCAATAGTCGTAGAGCTTCGTTTGTGAACAAAGGAATCTTTGTATTTGAACAGGACTATTGTGAGAGAGATGATGTTGTTGGTTAAGTAAATACCTTAACATTTAGTTCAATCCTACCCTTGAGCAGTTTGACATACAATGACCCAGCGTGACATTATGTTGTAGTGGTAAAATTATTTGCAGAATCCACCTCTGGGGAAGCACCGCACCTTTGCCTGTTATTATACTACCAAACATTAATGTGCAAACTTGTGCTTCGATTTGAAGGGCAATCTACTCCAGATAAATTACTGGGCTAAGAGACCTTTATATCTCTGAATAACGAGCGCAGTACAATGCCAATAGCTGCGTGCCACTGTGCTGTTATGTGCAGGCATGTTGCTTAACATCAGGCACATGTCCTGCTCGTCTTGTCACTCTATACTATAAAAATATGTTTGAGATAGGTTATTATGTATCAGCTGAAGACTTAGCATTCAATAAAAAAACCGTACTAAAAGGCTTTTAAGTAACAAGTCCCTTGTTCGTAAAATACTCGTACTTTTAAGTACTAAACATCGCTGCAAAGTTGCAAGTTGTATCGTATTATTTTAGAGAGTGTGCAGCAGAGCTGATCTCCATGATCTAATAAAGCTATGCTATGCTATAAAAGATTCGGGAGTGTGTGTAGCTGGTATCTACGATCTAATACTACCATAGCAACTTTATTTTTAAGGTATTGTGTTTTTTAACCCAGTTAAACGGGACGAGGTTATCAATTCGGTCGATTTTTTATATATGTACATCGATTACTCCGCGAATATAATCCGATTTACATGATTTTTTTTTGTTTGAGGCAAAATAGCTGAAATTAATTCCCATGGACATTTTGTATGGTTTGGGTTAGTAGTTTTCATTGTAAGTACATTTTTAAATTTTTTATTTGTCCGGATGACATTTAGGCTGATTATTTATTACTACTATATGGCAGCATCCACGGTTTACCTGCGCAGTTACCGTTATGTTCCTGTGATAAAACGTAACCTATATGTAATCTATTATCCGAAATAAAATGTCATCTACCTGATATAACCCAAAACCTATTAAAGACACTAAAAATTAAAATAAGCTGCGTTTAAAACCCAACTACAAAACTCGACATCTTGAAAATAGACTACAAAACAAAATAGGCAGTCTACAACGAAAAATAAATTAACATATTGGTGTAAGCGCTGCTTACTCATCTATTTGAAGTCGGGGCCAGTTAGTTTTTTAAACGTAGTTTTTTTTTGTTTTGTTAAAATTAAGAACAATAAAAATTTGTAGCTCTAGTAAGGTACATTGTATCATAGTTGACTTTCCAAAGCCTGGAACGAAGAAGATCGGCTACACCTTTAGCTCAAGAGCTTCTGAAAATGATTATTCAATAACGTTTGATGGTCAAGGTGCACCACGAGGAGGTCTCTGGGCTTTGGCTTTGTTCCCCGTTTGAGCTAAACCTTAGAACTTACATCCTCTATTCCAATCACTAAGACCTACTTTACACATTAAAAAGTACCCTATATCCCTTTTCTGGCTACTTTACTACTTAAATTTCTAGTTAAATATCTTTTAAGACTTTAAAGACTAGGTACTTGTATTTCTTGCTAAATATCATTTAAATGGATTCAACAACTTTTGCGTAAAAGTATAACAAACAGACAAAGATGCTTCCGCATTTTTTTGTAATATTAGAAGATATAGTAGGGATCTAGACAAAAACATTTGTATCCAAATTTTAGGGTAAACTATGGCAACTCAAAGCGAAAATGCAATGCAAATGCTCGGTGGTCCGATAAATCCGATATATTATACAAATCGGTATTTACATTGTTTATTTTCATTTTCTCGGGTTTTTCTTTCTTTGGTAGTACAACGATTTTGTGGTAATGCAACGGCTTTTACAATTCCTTGCTTTTTTTTCTTCATGATATAAATTTGATATGTTTTGGTTTAAACGGCAATGTATTTGAATACATCACAAGACTAAGAAAAAGACATGTTAAATCGCTGGACGAGTGCAGTGAATTAATTGCTAAGCAGTGATTTGAACTTTTTCATGTTTGAATAGCTGCGTGCTATTTTGGAAAAATGAGAGCTGTTTACCATCAGGCGCAAATCTTGCTTGTCCAATAACTCTTGTCTAATAAAAAAGATACGATAAGCAGAAGCAATAGCTACGTGTCACTGCGTTGTTATGTGGCAGGCATGTTGCTTACCATCAGGCACATGGCCTGCTCATAGCGTCACTCTTTATAAAAAAAAATAAAGCAGTTTCGTAATGTTCCTTCTGCTGGAACTCAGGACATTCTCTCGCAAGGAGAGAGTGAAGGCCATTCACCACGCTGCCGCAGTGCGGGTTGGTGGATGACGCATAACCTGAAAAATTTTTGAAACGTACCAGTTTTTCACGATATTTTCTTACCCTGTTTTCAAGACAGCGGCACTACGGATATAACTTGAAAATACAGTGCGATTCGAACCAGGGCTCCTGAATCGGCAGTCGCCGTTCTCCCAACTACACCCGCCGTAACTTTAAAATAAGATACTCCGTTTGTGTAGAGGGTTTCGAAGGCAGATTTTCCATTATAATTTATGAAAATGAGGTACGGGGTATAGTATGCCTTTAAAGCTTTCAATCCTTCGCGCTCCTTCGAGCCATGTAATTGTATAGACGCACACGGCGTAGAGTTAATGCCCCGTACGTAATCTCTGGGAAATGACAGCCACAGGTGCGCCCCGACGAGAACTGCTAATAGCTTTTAGACAGCATCCAGGATTAGTGATGGGCTTCTTTTTTATCGATAACTACCGACCCATTGAACTTTTAAACGTAAGATAGTAGATATTTTATTATCTGCTATCTTCTAAATAAGAATCATGAATCGAGGTTGAACATATTGATACATTGATATACATTTACACTAGATAGATAGATTGATAAACTCTTTATTGCACTGAAATAACAAAGAAAAATAACAATAAAAAAACCTAGAATAAAGTAGCAATTGGCGACCTTATCGCTAAGAGCGATTTCTTCCAGGCAACCGTAGGATGGTAAAAAAGAAATTAATAATAGAAGACGAGGAGTGCAATTAGAAGTACATAGATACTTCCGAATGATATTTTGATAATACTGACTAACAATTAATTTTAACACTACACTAGTACACTAGCAGCGCCTTGCGGTTTTACCCGCATAGATCACGGTCTCGTTATTTTATCGCAGTGAAAATTGGTTATCTTAAATCTCTTACCGTGCTTAATTGTGTAACTTTGGACTGCGAACACTAACTAACTAATGGAACCTTCACACGTTCCGTCCTGATTGAGTAACAAACATACGAGTACAAACTTTCGCATTTATAATATTAGTAGGATATCTCCAGTCGGGTTTACACAGAACAAGCTTTTCTTAGGTTGATAGTACACGGTATTATGTGAAAAATTAATATATTTATTTATTTTTACACTAATTATATAGATAGGCCTTGCCGAAGTCACACAAAAACGCTATCATTGCCTTGTTTTTCTTTTCTACCAGTCCAAGTCACAAATACACGGATACCTTGAGTTTTAATTATATTTTTAGAATGAGTATGAGTAAAGAGTGATACAGCTGCACTTACTGCGGGTTATTCCCATACCATGATTAACAATTGAAAAAATAATACTTAGTCGTAATCTTAATCTACCAACGTGTATTTAAAAAGCAATTGTGTAAATAACTAACAGAAACACTTATTTAATATACTTAATCAATTATTAATCAATCAATTGATGATGTTAGATTCTTAAAAATAAAATTAACCTAAAAACCATCGCTTATTGGGATTTCTTCCAGACAATAGAAAAAGAATACGTAATCGTAATCCTACTGTCTCCTAATCCCTCTTATTAGTCGTCTAAATAAAAAGTATCGATATTTTGTCTCGACAGTTTTGCCCCATCCTTATGCAGTTACCGAGATGACATACAGTAATGGCCGCTGGCTGCACCATCTGCCTCCAGCACTGGTGAATTAGCTCACACGGGTGTCTTCGGAATAGGCGGCATAGAGTAGCGACACTACAGAAAAACACCTTTAGTCCCCAGTACAACGAATTTTTAAATATTTAAGTTTGAAAACCAACGCAGTTATTACACATTTAAAATAAATCACGTTTGATATAGCAAGTCCAGTTTACTTAGCACAAGTTTCAGTGCTAAACGAGTTGCGATGATGCGCGCGCACTCTCCTTGAAAAAGATCGCCGGACGCGATCGAAACTTGAGTCGGACTGGACTGACTAAGGATACCAAACGTGAGTTATCCGTGTATTTATTTTGTATATTGTTAATGTATTTTAAACAATGTGTGTAAACTGCATAACAACGATAAGGTAAGTGATACAGATATTAATGACCATCCAAGGCAAAGTAGCGTCCAAGGGAATTACTTTGTAAGCGGTGATCTTGAGCGGGTGAGCTTTCACGTACTGAATAAACTTCTTCAGCTGACGAGATTCTATCTTATCTGAAAATAATTTTAATTTAAATAAACAAAAAAATTGCCAGGAACTACCGATAGAAGTGAAAACTTATCACTCAGAATTTGATACCTTACTTTGGAAACTACGCGGTTGAAACCGGAGGGCGTGGCCATGAGCATAGCCATGGTCCCGATTTCTTATTATTTCCGAGCGTGACGCTAGAATTCAATTCACATCTCATGAAAGATCTGTGTCTGGCGCGTCAAAATAACTTATTACTTCAAAAAATATTATCAAGTTAAAATTAAGCTCGATTATTTCATTATTTTTGTTAAATCTACTAATCAACTAAACACAGTGTTTCAACCAAACAGCGAAGTAGTACGAATACGTCGTCCAGATAAAAAGGATTTAGTTTTTTTTGACATTTTCAAAACTGCTGTACTGATTTCGATAAAACTTACAGGGGACTACCTCTAAAGCAAGATTTACAAACCAAGAAAATAATTATTATAATCGGTTCACAATTATTGACAGAGCTAACGCGTAACTAAGACTCTCTATACACGAGTCCTAAAATCAGAGGAAATCGTAAAAGTAGTGAGTAGGAGCCTACATCGCACCATATGAAGAGTGATTTATGGTGCGACGCAGGGTCCTCCCCACTACTTTTACGTAATTTCCTCTGATTTTAGGGATCGTGTGTAGAGGGTTTTACGTACAAAAAAACATACGACCGCAGTGAGAACCTTTTGTTTTTATGAAGTCGGTTAAAGAGTTCAGTATTTAATTATTTCTTTGTACAGATACGATAAAAATCAATGATGTAATGAAAAGTAGTATTGTTATTAGTAATTGGCCCCGCAACTTCCTTCCTGTATATAGGTACATGGGTGTTGCACAGTTAACCATTACTTCTATATAACTTTTATTTTCTGAACAATACGTATAGGTAGAAACACGTATATAATACTAGCAGTGCCCGGATTTACCTGCACAGTTCCCATTCCCCATGTTTTCCAGTGTTAAAAATAGCCCATGTGCTATTTCAGACTATAATCAAACTGTTTTTCAAATTTCAATCAGATCCATTCAGACTTTCTGACTGGATTAAGCAACAAACATCAAAACTTGTAAATTTTCGCTACACACTATTATTAGGATTATATGTCGCAGTAAAACACAGCAAAACAACACAACGCTCATGATCTAGAATTATAACTAGCTGCAGTCTTACCAACGCGTGAATTGAGTTGAAAAATGTAAGCTTTTAAATTAATATAATTTACTGACTGTACCTTGCCACGCTTCGCTTTGGCACATTATGATGTAAAAATTAGATAAAAACAACCCTTGATGCGGATTTTATATCATTGTAAAATTTCAGCTTGATCGGTGCAGAACTGTTTGAGTTTTTGAAGCGTACCTACACAAACCGACATAACATTTTTAGATAGGTATAAAGATTCTCTCCAAAAAACCAAAAACCGACTTCAATTTAAAATTAAATGCAGACATTTGATCAAATTTCATAGGAATCTATCACTACGTCGTCTAAACACACAATAGTAAATTTTTTGTTGATTTCTCAAAAATAGCCACATCGATTTCGATAAAATTTGTATAGGATTAACTCTGAGCTATGAACTACCAAACAAACAAGAACAAAAAAAAAAAAAATTGTTCTTGTTTGTTTGGACTACTCAGACCCCCCGACTACCTCAGATTTGTTATCTGTACAACATTCTACTAGTCAAGCCCTTTCATTTGATACCCATAATAAGGGTGTTGTGAAAAAAAAATGTATTTCGCCATTTTGTGATAGCGGCCATCTTGGATTTGAAATTTGTCATAGTTCAAAGTATTCTACTAGTTAAGCCCTTTCGTTTGATACCCATATTGAGGCAGTAGTGAAAAAATAATGTACGAGTAATTCGCCATTTTGTGGTGGCAGCCATCTTGGATTTGAAATTCGTTATAGTGTGTAGTATTTTACTAGTCAAGCCCTTTCATTTGATACCCATATTAGAGTAGGTTGTGAAGAAATATTTTGTCCGCCATTTTGTGGAGGCGGCCATCTTGGATCGACATTAACCAAACATAGCTAAAAACAAACGCATCGAAATCGGCCCATCCGTTTGAGCTCTACGGTGCCACAGACAGACACACACACAGACAGACAGACAGACATCGACGTCAAACTTATAACACCCCTTTATTTGGTCGGGGGTAAAAAAATAAGTATTAACATTGATTCACAATTGGCGGTGTTATCGCGTATCATTTGTCGATACAAAAAATATATCCAACCAACTTGAGAACCTCCTCTTTCTAATCAGTCAGTTAAAAAGGTAATATTAACCATACCTCGACATTCTAGTAACTTGTCGTGTAGTATATGCAATATTTTCTCGGCTTGCGATGGCAACATTCCAGCATAATGTGATGCCGAAAATGTGGAAAGAAGAAATTCCATGGTCACCAAATGTTCCGGTCGCAGACATATTTGCCGAACCTGAAAATAGTATATGAAGAATAACTTATTATATAATAATTATATGAAGAATAGTATATGAGAGTAACTTTTGTCTACTCATTCATTTAGTATAATATGCATCTCCAATACGCAAAAAAATACAATAGGAAAAGTTTTTTTATTAAGCGGGGTTCACATAAAGAATTCACACTATTACACAATTCTACGTATAGAGTTAGAACAAACGTTTTACACCGAAAGCACGAGTGTGATCGCTCTGGCCCCTCTGCCGCCTAATTAAATCGGCTATGGCCTTGCTATTGCTGTCTCTATCATTTCAAGCGAAAAGAAAAGATAGATAAATATCAAAGCAAAGACAGTGTATAGTATAGAAGTTATTAAGGGACTATTCCTGATAACAGAAGCAAAATGTGTCTGTGTACCATCCACGGTTGGGACTAGTGAGACCAAAATTTTCTCCCTGATACTGTCAACTGTTGTTAGACCTAGTTTCACAGACGATTAAAGTATCATTGATTATTATTGAGTATCATTGAGTTAGGCGGTAGACATGCGGGTCGCTCTTGTAGAAGTGTCATACTTTTGTCGCGGCACATCCCGCTGTTGTCATAGCTAACATACACCTCATCTGCTAACGATTGGTACAATGGAACCGTGCGGAACAATCTGATCTATTTACTTGTTCTTTATCTAAGGATTTTTTAACACTATTGGTGTACCTACATATAGGTATTTAAGCCGTAAAATTACAATCACCTACAGTTTACAACATAGCGCATGTGATTATAATCTCATGGTAGGTTAGGTTAGTTTTCAATGTAACGCCGTTAGATTATAATCTGACGGTTATTACAAACTTAAGGTGACACATATTTTCTATGCTTACAATTTACGTACGAGTATATCACGTTGCATCAGAAATTCCGGATATAGCTAGAATAGCTCTATATAATTTTCTTAATAAAATACGCTCACGCAAAATGTTTGTATAAATTATAGCATACTTAGATTAATTTACATTTTTTTTAATTTTAAAACACATTTAATATGTAAGAAGAAAGAACCCGTTATGAAATCGATTACTAATAAGTGACACTGATTTGACACTTAGTGTAGACGTACAAAATGTTTTCGAAACATTACACTTATGGCCAGACGCCTTGCCTACCATCTTGCTCTACATCCTTCATCTTGCTTGTAAAATTTAGGTAGTTTTTAAATCAGTTGCCAAATTTATATCCTTAAACAATAAATCTTGATAATACACTAACCGTCAAGTCAGTTTTCTTCATTTGCACCAATCCGGTGTAGATGAATAACATTGTATGAGTTACGTTAAACAACAAACTGACGAAAAACTGAAAACAAAAAGTGAAAACAGAAACCAGAAATTGCTCTTATTCTTAAAACTATTTAATTAACTAAAAGTAAAAACAATTACATAATTATAAATTGAATAATGTAAACACAGGGACACATTAGTAGCAGTTGCGGCTGAAGGAGTAGTATCCATGGCCAAGAATAAATAAAAAAAAGATAGTGACATCAGACAGACAGTAGCAGCTGCAGTCTTTCCCGCTCTGGCACACTCGGTGATCCCGAATTCACCCGAACGATTTTTCCACTTCCAACCTTAAAGGCCGTCACAGACGTAGCTATAATATATATTTTCATATTTTTGTGACGTCAGCAAAATATACCGTAATATATTCATATTGTGGCATATTAACACAGCAAGACATCTTTTGAGTTTACATTATGTTTCAACATTGTCTGAGCGCACGTCACGAGTCTTTTGACATAACTGTGTTTGTGTTTGTAGCATCGTAGCTCCCAAACAGATGAACCGATTTCATCAGACCAAGACAACTAAAACGATCCCAGATTTTACGAAGTTTCGTCATTTCATTACAGAGTTCCTATGATCCACTTCAAGATTTATCATCAGATCTTGGTTAATATCGAGATAGTTGAAACTAATAAATATAAGCTTGTAAAACAACTCGTGATGTATGCTCGGACAATGTTGACACATGCTGTACATTCAAAATATGTCTTGCTATACCATAATTTATATTAATATGCCTTAATATATATTACGGTATAGTTTGGTGACGTCACGAAAATGTATATTATAGCTGCGTGTGTGGAC
Source organism: Ectropis grisescens (assembly GCA_017562165.1). NCBI lineage: Eukaryota > Metazoa > Arthropoda > Insecta > Lepidoptera > Geometridae > Ectropis > Ectropis grisescens. The sequence continues at coordinate 13,582,181 of CM029794.1, read as the reverse complement.
ACTCGAGGATTTGTATAGAAAATATACGGAAATCTGTCCAGCTATGAAATATGAAAATATATATTATAGCTACATCTGTGACGGCCTTATCGATGAGTTTCATTAACAGCCTAAAAAAATCTGTGTGTGGGATGCTAAAAGAAATTTTCACTTAAAAAAAATAATTTTATTTATTTTATATCTACTTACCACGGGTTCGTAAGCTCGTTTCAACTTATACGATATATCAGATATCATCTTGTAAAGGTTGTGACACGAGTAAGTATTACAATACTTCGATTCCAAAACGTTGATCAACTTAGCCAGACGACATGTAATCCCATAGAAAACAAATGTATTTTGAATCACAACAACATGTCGAATTATCAACAACCAAAAAATATAAGCATATCTTATGTATCCAACGGAGCATTGGTGTACACAGAGCAGATTTGAACCGTGATTATAACTCGTGCCGTTACTAATACGAAAAATGATACTAATTGTTTAATTTCAAAATTATACAGTCGGTACTCTACACCTAACCTAGCATCGACAATCCGAAAAACGGAACAAGATCTTGCTACAGTTGCATCTCTGTCCATTTCTAAAAATATACAGACATAGAACAAATATTGAATCAGATACAACATATGCCTTATAAACACAAAATAACATTCATTGAGAAATGTTTCTATCGCACATGCAACACAAAAGCTTACTGTGTAAGTAAGAAGAAGAAAATTTACCACTACTTTCAATCTATGCGATCTAAATGTAACAAATCCAAAATCTAAACCACTAACAATATGTAGGAATTGATAAAATCTCTTAAGTATTTTCGATAAATTACACATGTTATGTTTGACTATTAAGTGATCTTCCAGAATTGTCCAAGCTACTGCAATAGGCGTGTCGACAGGTCCTGCAATTGTATTAAATTATTTGAAGTAATGACAGTATTTAAATAGAATAAAATATGTACCAAGTTTGATTTTGATATTTTTTAGTTTAACTTACTTTATGATCATTCAAAGCTGGACGGGCAAGTCCATTTTATTAGAAAATGTATTTACTATTGGATAACCCATTCAATTTCAAGTTACTTTTGTTATGAAACCAGTTTCCTAAACGAAATGTTTAATATAGCTACCATACAAACTTTACGCGCGAAGCATAGAAAATACTACAGTATGACGTCACGTTTCTGTAGTGATTTGTATGAACCGTTTTTGGTCCAAAATTCAAAAGATAAAATTGTGATTTTAAAATCGTGATATCACGGGATAACAAGTTTTTACGATAACAAAGTAATTCTTTCACCTATGTTTCAGTTATTGAGTAGCCTTTTGATGGCACATTAAATCAAAAATGAGTTACACTACACTACACTACACTACAGTTACCTACAGTTACTTACAGTTCTATTTTATACAATGTAAAACATTTTGTACAACCTAACTCGATTATAATACAACAAAGGTCACGTCAGAAATCAACAATCCAAAAAAATATGATACTTTAAACGTAACAAAAACACAATAAAAGTTGTTTGAAACCAACACAGGTACGGTAAATTCAAATAAATCAAACACTAAGTACTCTGCGCATCGATCCTTGATTGAAAATTCCGAAAATGCTAGCTGCGTTCCCCTGCTATATACCCAATTATTACGTAGTTATATTATGAAATTTATATTAGTAGTTATATTACTGCATCCGTGCAATGACGTTGCTCTATAAATGACCAATAGAGCCGAAATTCTAATAATTCAAATTGACAACGATTAACATGCTTAAGAAATTAAAGGTAAATATATGTATATGTTCAAGTAATGGATAACTCACTAATTGACAATTAATTCACCTAAAAGGGGCACTTGTCAATTTCGTCTTTATTTATTTTAGTTATATGGTGTCAGATAACACATTTACTTCAATTATTTACTTTATCAGCAGCCTGACCGCAAGTTTTGTTCGATTAATTGAATTAAGAAAGGAAGTATGTAGCTATAAATCTGTATTCAAACAATACATACATTTTATTTTCCAAGCTTTCATTTAGCTTCCCTTGTCCGATGTCTGTGATCAAATAAGTTAAATTTGGACCACTTCTCGGTTACCCATTGAGGTGAAATTTGGTACACCTATGTAATTTTCAAGACTTTTGCATGCATAATATTAGTAGAATATTACTTTGTGGGTTACTCTCTGTCCTACAGAGTAGTAGTACTAGCGTAGGGAGGGAAAGAGAGGATGTAATAGTAGGAAACAAAACTGTCGGTTTATATGGATACAAGACGGAGCGAGACTGCATACATGAATTTATTGGAGACCAAGACAATAACCCACTTGACTGGTCGTACGACTTCCTCTCCTTCACCGTTTAGTAGCACGATTGCTCGAATCAAAGTCAAAGTCAAAATAATTTATTCATAGATGTGCAATTTACACGTCAATTAATAAAAAAACGAGTATACAAATAGTACGTATACATTTTCAAGTTTGAAATGACCACTTTACTGTATTGCAATAATGGGAACCCGTTGATGTCTTTCTTTGCACCCTGCTCTGTCCTTTGAAGTCTCGTTTCGTCCGATCATTCGTGGAAAATAGTGTACGTCACACGGATGTTCGCTAACCACAAGCGCGGTATTGTACCTCGTCCTGCGCCCCCGCTGGTGAGTTGTGGTAGTAGGCGAAATTCATATCATCGCCGATCAACAGGGTATCTAATCTGTGATTGAAGGCTATGGTAGTGGTAGAAATCCAGATTAGAGTAATGATGCACGTAGCAACGTTGCATAAACTAGTATTAAAATAGAATGACATGATACAGATTGGACGGAAAAGTCATTATATTCGTACACGTAAGGAATTTTAGATTTAATTGTACCCGTGAAAACCTATTCTTTCTTTTCTAGTCTTTAAATTTGCTAACATTCATGCAAAATATTTAAAAAACCAGGGTCAACAATCAAAATTTTTATTGCATAAAACGGTGTACTCTAAGATGTTACGTTGTTAAAAAGTATCAACAGAATACCCATTGTATCGGGCGTGAAACATCAAAACTATATAAACAAAGCAAAGTAATCTTGAAATGTTGCAATAAATTTATATAAATGCAATAATTATTATTATTTTTGACATACAGCACTATTTACACAAATCCAATACCTAATACAACGAAATCAAAAGAGTTTTATCTTAGTTTTACATTTGCATGACTTAATTTATTTAAAATTATATTAGTTTGAATAATTAAAAATGTGCAATGACCACGTCAATTTTCTTCATTCACATCTGATGCGAATGAAGAAAATTGACATGACATTCACATATCTCTGAGTGCTATATATAGGCTATTTATTTATAATGCACGGGCAAAGCCGGGCCGGACCACTAGTGCGTAATAGTGTAAAAACAACGATAGTTTTCATACTAAAAGAGTTAGTAACAAAAATAACAGGACAATTATAATAATTACTGTCAAACTGTGTAGTATCATTATGCTAAGGGTGGACCCAGCTTTGACTCCAGAGGGGGGGGGGGTCGCTTGCTTTTAATCAGTGGTACAGGCTCTACCACAGATTAAAAACATGTGACTCCTCCCCTTTGAGTCCCGTGCCTAGGTGCCTGAGGTCCCGTGTCTAGGTAGGCACGAGACCCAGGGGAAGGGTCATGACCTCCATGACCCCATGGACCCGTGCTTGTATATACTGCTTAGTATTAACCTGCCATAAGATTATAAGCACAAAGTTTAAGCAGCCCACTAAATATTCTCACTGCTAGGAAATGGGGCCTTTTCTCGCAAGGCTCTCTCCATTGGTTGTTCGGCAAGTTACGGCTGGCCTAGTCGGGAGAACTGCCGATCCGGAGCCCACGCGCACCACTGTTTTTTCGAATGAGGCGTTTTCCAACGAGACACAAAAAATGGTTCGAAAAAACGACGATAGGAGGCGCTTGTAGGTTTTAGATAGAGATGTCAATGTCAAAAGTCACTGAACCATAGTGAGGACCACTGGGAACGCTGAACAGCGAGGTGGATTATGGTCTTGACTCTCTTTTTGCAAAAGAAAGCCCTGAGTCCCAGCAGTAGGAACAATTAGTGAGCTGCTTATGCTTTTGCTACCTGATCTTAGATATCTACGATTGTTGTTATTTTCTATTGTTGTTGTGTTGTTGGTTGCTATTGCTTATAAACATCTGCAAAATCGGAAACGCTTTGTGTACATGCATTAAATTCACGAGAACTATAAATTGTCTGATTTAAAAATTTCACCTATCTCAATATATGGATATTGTCAAAACCTTAGATTAGGACAGAAATGTGAAGTAATGTTAGACGTAACATAAGCGCCATCTATCATTTCTTTGTTTTCATCTTTTCAAAATGTCTAAAAAATTTGTATCTAGAAAAAAATGCGTGGTAGAACTGATACTTTAGAAATGCTTAACTTTCTTTTTGTGTCGCTTTTTCGTTTCATCAAATCACAACGATGCTAAAGAAATGTAAACTACAAAAATACGAAGTATATTAAAATAGTTGAATACGGAACATAAAATTCGGGTAAGAGCAAACTAAATCAGTCAGTGGACCATGCGGCATTACTGAACAATAGTGGATCCTCGAAAAATAACGGTCACGGAACAAGATAATCGTTGAGCTAATTCGCATAGTTCACTAAAACTTAAGGAGCGGTTCTTTATAATGTTACTATTATTTTTTCATTTATTCTTGGCCATGGATACTAGTCCTTCAGCCACAAATAAATATTTTCGTATCAGTTCTGCCATTTATATGTTTGAATCTTCCTTTTCCTTGGGCTTAGTTGGTGTCTCTGCATCGAGAGTTTTAAAGATTTTTATTGAAAATCGAATGTAATGATTTTTTATTGCATTATCAACTTAATTGATTATTTTTATTCCCAATATTTTAACACTAAAAAAGAAGAAAAATTGTTTTTGTATTAAATTTTTTCTTCGAGTTTTTGTTTTTCGATGACCCCATGGACCCGTGCTTGTATATACTGCTTAGTATTAACCTGCCATAAGATTATAAGCACAAAGTTTAAGCAGCCCACTAAATATTCTCACTGCTAGGAAATGGGGCCTTTTCTCGCAAGGCTCTCTCCATTGGTTGTTCGGCAAGTTACGGCTGGCCTAGTCGGGAGAACTGCCGATCCGGAGCCCACGCGCACCACTGTTTTTTCGAATGAGGCGTTTTCCAACGAGACACAAAAAATGGTTCGAAAAAACGACGATAGGAGGCGCTTGTAGGTTTTAGATAGAGATGTCAATGTCAAAAGTCACTGAACCATAGTGAGGACCACTGGGAACGCTGAACAGCGAGGTGGATTATGGTCTTGACTCTCTTTTTGCAAAAGAAAGCCCTGAGTCCCAGCAGTAGGAACAATTAGTGAGCTGCTTATGCTTTTGCTACCTGATCTTAGATATCTACGATTGTTGTTATTTTCTATTGTTGTTGTGTTGTTGGTTGCTATTGCTTATAAACATCTGCAAAATCGGAAACGCTTTGTGTACATGCATTAAATTCACGAGAACTATAAATTGTCTGATTTAAAATTTCACCTATCTCAATATATGGATATTGTCAAAACCTTAGATTAGGACAGAAATGTGAAGTAATGTTAGACGTAACATAAGCGCCATCTATCATTTCTTTGTTTTCATCTTTTCAAAATGTCTAAAAAATTTGTATCTAGAAAAAAATGCGTGGTAGAACTGATACTTTAGAAATGCTTAACTTTCTTTTTGTGTCGCTTTTTCGTTTCATCAAATCACAACGATGCTAAAGAAATGTAAACTACAAAAATACGAAGTATATTAAAATAGTTGAATACGGAACATAAAATTCGGGTAAGAGCAAACTAAATCAGTCAGTGGACCATGCGGCATTACTGAACAATAGTGGATCCTCGAAAAATAACGGTCACGGAACAAGATAATCGTTGAGCTAATTCGCATAGTTCACTAAAACTTAAGGAGCGGTTCTTTATAATGTTACTATTATTTTTTCATTTATTCTTGGCCATGGATACTAGTCCTTCAGCCACAAATAAATATTTTCGTATCAGTTCTGCCATTTATATGTTTGAATCTTCCTTTTCCTTGGGCTTAGTTGGTGTCTCTGCATCGAGAGTTTTAAAGATTTTTATTGAAAATCGAATGTAATGATTTTTTATTGCATTATCAACTTAATTGATTATTTTTATTCCCAATATTTTAACACTAAAAAAGAAGAAAAATTGTTTTTGTATTAAATTTTTTCTTCGAGTTTTTGGGGTTTATAGAAGAAAAATAAACCAAACACATCAGCTAAGCTGAGAAACATGTTATAAACTATAATTTATCTAAAATAAGTGATGTGTTTGGGAAACCTCGAATTTTTTTAGCATAGCAAATAATTTAGATTTCCACTTTTTTCCCTGAACATTGGGATGGGCTTCATAGTAATTACACTTTTAAGAGTCTATGGTAGAGACAAATCTTTTTGAATCCACACTATCGCCGTCTAGTGCGTACGTTAGAACTAATTTTGTCTCGTCAGAAAACGGCTCAACCTCACAAAACGTTTTTTTTAAGTGCAAAATATGGTTTTGTCATCGCCACTGGCTTTACCGGTGAAAAAAAACATCAGTAAATAATTATACAATGTGTGAAAACTGCAAAATAACAATTAGGTAAGTGACACAAATACTTAAGACCATCCCCGGGAGAGTTGCGTCCAAAGGAATCACTTTATAAGCTGTGAATTTTAACGGATGAGCCTCCACGTAGCGAATAAACTTATCCAAATGAAGTGAGTTCTGAGTATCTGCAAATAAATAAAGTAACTACATAATAATTAATAATAATAATTAATATTTGTTTATTTCAATAATCGGTACATAATACATGTGGATCCCTAATTTTTCAAACTAGGTGTGAAGCACACCTGTATTTTGGACATTAGGTCTATTCGTTTTAAATCAATTTATGTACATTTCGTCAAAATTAAACATGTTATAAGTAAGAAAATTCGAAATCATTAAACATTTCAAAATTGAAAAAAGAAAAGCAAAGTAAATAATAATCAAACAAAAAATGTCAATTTCATAGTAATGGTTAATTTAAAATCAAAATAAAAACATAGTCAAAGTTAAAATCATAAACAGAATTAAAATCAAAACCAGACTTTAAAAAATGTAAATATGTCTAAAATATGCAAGTGTGTCAATGTCAATTTCATAGTGAAAGTTAATTTAAAACCAATATTAAAATCTAATTATTATAAACATAATCAAGGTAAAAATCATAATCAAAGTTAAAAACAAAATCAAGAGTAAATCTGAATCAAAATGAGAATAAAAAGAAATATCTAAAATTCCAGTTAAAATCTAAGTTCAAAAACATTATTTTTTAAAACCCAAATGAGGTGGTATTAGCGAATCGAATGAGTTTTACAGTGGAATCGTTGAGAAATCAAACCAGACATTAAGTCGATAAGAATAATGAGCGCGCGCGAGCTTATATGTGTGTGGATGTGTATGCATATAAAGCAATAACATTAGATGCGCACGAATTAGGTAAGTTCTTACAAATTTTTTCGTATTAAGAAAAATTATTAAGTCATTTTAGTATTATTAAAACAACTAAATTAAAATAGTTCAAAATTTATGTTTTAATTATTAAAAAAAGGAAGGCCTATGTAGATGACCTTGCTAGAAATTTAACTAAAATTATATTTAGCGTACCGTGTTAGTATACAAATGCAGCGTATGTAGTAAGTAGATATCTATATAAAATATATTAGTTGACATATTAAATTACATATAAAACATCCAATAATCTGCTCGGTGAAGGTCGTTGTATAGCGGGATCTTAGACTAACACGGGTTTGGAAAAAGAATTAGCTTTACAAACCCGTGCGTGTTTCGAGGCAAAGCTCTCTCCTACTGTACACGGGAAAGGAAACACGCGATCCAGACATACGCACATACCTACATATTTACAATAAAGTAATTGTCAGTAACAATACTATAATTTATTACATTTTTCGCATTCCGTACACTAAGGGTAAAAAACGGGACCCTATTACTGAGACTTTGCTGTCCGTCCGTCTGTCACCAGGCTGTATCACAAGAACGGTGATAGCTAGACGGTTGGTATTTTCACAGATGATGCATTTTTATTGCCGCTATATACTAAAAATAAAATAAATATTTAAGGGGGGCTCCTATACAACAAACTTGATTTTTTTTACCGTTTCTTGCTGGATATTAATAACGGTGGCAGGTAGATGCTCTCTTTAAATATTGTTAGTTAAAATAAAATAAAAAAATTAAGGGGGCTCCCATACAATAAAAGAGGTTTTCGCCGTTTATTTGCCAATGGTACATACACCCTTAGTCTCACTCGCACTTGGCTGCTTTTTTTAAATATTGTAATTTTTGAAGTGTCAATTTTCCTCTTCTTCTCCTAATCCAAAATATGTGTAAAAAATAATAATATATAATTGTAATGACAAAGATCACGGACCCCGGAGTCTGTGGAGTGGCTAATTTAAAAAAAAGAAAAAAAGAAGTGTCAATTTAAAACTTAACTTTAAAATACTATACAGATGTTAAAAATTACCATGACAATCCAGGACCTTGTCATACAAAATGTGTTTCACTCGCTCGGCTTGTGAATGCAACATTCCCGCAATCAGAGAGGAAGCAAATGATGTTGCGACATAATCCACTGTCACGAGTTCTTCGGGGAAAAGAAATATTAGCCACAACTGAAAACATAACACAATCGGCATGATTTTCACTAGGTCAAAAATATTCTGTAGTGGTAGGACACCTAGCAGAGTCCGCCTGTGGCGGAATTAACGACAAAGTCGTACAAGCCAGAAACCAAGAACTGAGTCCGCTTGGGAAGTACCACACCTTTCCAGTTATTCTACCGCCAAGCAGTTATGTGAAAACATTACTGTGTTCCGGTTTGAAAGACAATGTTTCCAGCGAAATTACAGGGTTAAGAATTATCGCCTCAAACTTTTTCGTTCATCTGTCGCGTGACGGTAAAACAAAAGGCGTTCGACAGAGCAGCCGAGACCAATATGGCGGCGTTACTCGTTAAGTTACTTAAATTACTTATTTACAGAGAAATTACAGGGCTTAGAGATATAACATCGTAGATCTCTGGGAGATTAGCGCAGTGCAGTGATAGGTAAGGATTTGGACTCTCAAACATTTTAGTTGAATGTCTAACGATTACTCTTACCGTGGTTTCATTAAACCACACAATCATTTTTTAGTCTAAGAAACTAAAAAAAAAATACGTGTAAAATGTTTTTCAATTATTTAACTGATGACTGAACTACACAGATTTCTAAACAGATGAAACCTTCGTGAACGACACTGTGAGGCCAGTCATTAGTTATGTATGCGTGACAGCTCACCGACGTTGTCAAATTACTCACGTTGGTGTGCGTGAAATGTTCCCAGTCTTAAGAAAAAAGTCCCACTATTGTTGTCTTAAGCTTTGGAAATTTTCACGTATAATAAACGCATAAAACATTATTTTAAAATAATTTATTATTACACCGATAATATATAATGCAAGGATTTCTTGTTAATAACTTGCTCCACAAAAAAGGAGACAGAAACGTAATAGAAAATTATAGACCTATTAGCCTCATTTCAAACATTTACAAATTTTTTTCAAAGCTGATCCTAAATAGAATATCAAGGACTATAGATGAAGAACAGCCCATTGAACAAGCTGGTTTTAGAGCAGGGTTTTCAACTATTGATCATATGCATTAGACTGCAGGCCCGTGAATAAAATTTATGGGTCATCTGATACAGCAGGAGACCTATGTAGGATGATAGAAGGGTATTAAGTAATAAGATTGATCAGTATGCCGTCACTTGTAAGCTGTCCAACTGAGTGCTGTTGAAGAGGGGGGGTTCTAAACCTCGATCATTTCTCCTTGCCGCATGATTTTTGTACGGCGTTGCGGAATAATAGATTAGAAGAGGTATTGAAACTATAAAAAATATAAATTTTAAAATTCTAATGGTTAGTTTGTGAAAAAAAATCCTTATTTTCCGACGATTTACAGAGTAAGTTTGGTCATTTGATTGTGTTCGGCTTTGGTTCTATACAGTTTCAATACCTCTTCTAATACATTATTTCACAATGCCGTACAAAAATCATGCGACAGGGAGAAATGATCGAGGTTTAGAACCCCCCCTCTTCAACTGCGCTCAGTTGGACAGCTTACAAGTGACGGCATAGTGCTCAATCTTATTACTTTATACCTTTCTATCATCCTACATAGGTCTCCTGCTGTATCATATGACCCATAAATTTTGTTCACGGGCCTGCCGTCTACATGTATTAAAACAGTTAATAGAAAAATCTCAAGAGTATAGGAAAGACCTATACATTGTATTTGTCGACTACAATAAAGCTTTCGACTCAATCAAACACAATCTGCTCTGGGAGGCTCTAATTCAACAAGGAGTAAGAAAGAAATATGTTATATTTATATTATTGAAAATATATAATTATGCTAACAGCACTGCACAAATCAAGTTAGAATCCACAGGTCATAGACGAGACGTTTTATAACGGCGAGGATTTGTTCTTATCTATTCGTTTCATAACTATAGTTTTCATCAACACTATTAGTATTTTATTAACCCTAGTAACGGCGACGATTTGTTCTTGGCATCGATTCACATTAAATAAAAAAAATAACGATCATGAAAATATGGCTTAAAATTGAATTATACAATGTTCATCAATAATTTGGTCTACGAGTATCTTCAAAACAAAATTAGAATCTATATTTTACCTTAACTTCAGGGGAAAATAATTTCAATTTAGTATAGCAACACTGACCTATTTTCGTTGAGGTGTTGTGTTTCTATTCATCAATCGAAATAAAATCGTCTAAATTACATAAATACCAGTAGAAATATTCTAATTTTCCTATGAAATTTCCTTTTTTTATTTTTGGGAACAATGTTTGCAATGTTTGATGATACAAGACGGCATAATCTTAAACAAAACATTAAATCACACGGGACTCCCGTACAAGACGGAAGTCAGTTTCGTGCTGACTGGAGTTTGTATTTGCTTTGGCGTTTGATATTTGCTTTCCGGACCTAAGGATCAGTGTTCCGCACGTTCCATCTGCCTTTTGTTTTAGAAATCTGTGCTGAACTACTTCTTCGTTTTTTAAGTCACTGTGCCTATTATTAATTGTGTATCGAATGTGATAACACCAAAGAGTTTACACATACTAGAGTTGGCACAAACGCTTTACACCGAAAGCACGGGTAGCATCTTTTTAACCCCCGACCAAAAAAAGGGGTGTTATAAGTTTGACGTCGATGTCTGTATGTCTGTCTGTCTATCTGTCTGTCTGTCTGTGTGTGTGTGTCTGTCTGTAGCACCGTAGAGCTCAAACGGATGGGCCAATTTCAATGCGGTTTTTTTTATTTGAAGGTTTAATATCTGTGCGGATGTTCTTAGATATGTTTGGTTAATATCGATTCAAGAAGGCCGCCTCCACAAAATGGTGGATAAAATCTTTCTTCACAACTTACCTCAATATGGGTATCAAATGAAAGGGCTTGACTGGTAAAATACTATGCATATTAACAAATTTCAAACCCAAGATGGCCGCCACCTCAAAATGCCGAATTGTATTATTTTTTTCACTACTACCTCAATATGGATATCAAATGAAAGAGCTTGACTAGTAGAACATTTTGCACCATGACACATTTAAATCCAAGATGGCTGCTACCACAATATTTATTTTTTAACAACTTCCTTAATATGGGTATCAAATGAAAGGGGTTGACTAGTAGAACGTTGTACAGATAATCCAAGATCCGAGGTCATCATCATCACCAGCCGCAAGACGTCCACTGCTGAACATTTGCCTCCCCCTAGATTTCCGAGATCCGAGGTAGTCGGGGGTTAATCAAAATTTTTAATTTTGTACTTTTTAGTTTCTTGCCTTGTCGCTCTTGTGGAAGTATCATACTTTTATCGCGGAACATCATACTGTTGCCTTAGAAAGTATGCACGTCATCTGCTTACGATTGACACAAAGGAACCTTGTGGAAAATCTAACTCTATACGTAGTATATGTAAACTCTTTGGATATTTCTGTCTTTGTTTGGTAACCTTTACCTGGATGACGTTACAATTCACACTACTACTTCTACTAATATTATAAAGCTAAAGAAGTTTATATTTGAACGCGTAAGTCAAGACCTTCTGGAACGATTTTAAAAAATCTTTCATGGTTGGATATGTACATCATTCCTGAGTGTTATAGGTATATTATATATATTATGTACCACAGGCAGCGAGCAACACGGAAGGGAGTAGGCATACACAGCGTTTCCCCTCTGCCAAAGTACAAGTCCGCGTGGACCATAGAGTTTGATAATATACTATGTCTGAGGGCGGGGCTAGATTTGTAGCACCATTCGTGCTTTATTTTTTTACTAGATGTCCGCCCCGGCTTCAACCGTGGAACATATATAGCACTCATCGAGATCCCGCACATATCCAACGGTGAAAAAATTTTAGAAATCGGTTCAGTCATTCCCGAGAATATCGCTTTCAAACAAAACACCTCTTCAGCTACCTGCTATGCCATCTGTCGGAAATTGGTCGTACCAACTCAGAGATCAGCAAAGGTTTTACATTCAAAAGGTATGTAATCTGTAATATTCAATCAACGCAATCTTAGACACATGCTGTCATGTGTCATGTCAAAGCACGAAACGTACGAAAACTCTCAAAAAGGAATATTTTTCCCGATTTTGTTACATTCTTGATTCATGCTCCGCTTCTGTTAATAGTAGCGTTATTTTCTATAACCTATAGCCTGCCTCGATAAATGGACTATCCAATAGAAAAAAGAATCTTTCAATTCGGTCCAGCACTTCCCGAGATCCTAGCGTTCAAACAAACAAACAAACAAACTCTTCAGCTTTATAATATTAGTATAGATGTGTTAGTGATTTGGCTGTGTGAGTATGATCGGCCATGGATCGGTACAGGTATGTTTTGTATGTAATAGTGCAGCTTTGCGCTAGTGTGCAACTTTCCCCTCCCGCAATAAAAGACAGAAAGATTTGAACAATATTTTTAGCTAAGGCTACTTACTCCCTTTCGTGCTTGCGCGGAAGATCGAGTTGCTCGATGACCACAGGGCAAGCCGGATAGACATAAAATGTACGAATCAATAAATTTACTAACCGTTTTGTTTTCTTTGTTCAATTGTGCCACTCCAATATAAATAAAAGACATCGCTTGTGCTATGTTGAATAATAAATTGATAACGATCTGAAACACAAAATGCAGGATATTATTTATATCTATACTAATATTATAAAGAGGAAATATTTGTTTGTTTGCATCGAATAGGCTCCGAAACTACCGGACCGATTCGAAAAATTCTTTCACTGTTATAATTCCACATTATCTGCAATGAACATAGCCGATATATTTTATACAAAAAAATTAGGGATCCGCATGAAAACTTTGACAATGGACCCAAGGAGGAAATTTTCCAAACAAGATAACTATATCACTTACGCTGCGGAAACTATTAACAGCAGAGCAAAGTAATGTACTACAGTTTTATGGAACATATTAATATCTACAAAAAAACTCCACAATAAGTTATGTCTCTTAGTAATAAAACACGGTTGCGTTGGTGGTAACGAACGAACTTACTTTTTATTTTAAAAGTACAGACAATATAAACAATTTATAGGTACACTATTCCTTCATAGATGCACCACTCTGTACATATTAACGAGAACTTAAGTATCCGATTTATTTTGTTACATGTATATATATTTAACACTACCACATAACACAAAATAATTGTAAAAGATTTTATATAACTCATTTATTTAAACTTGGCATTTCTATAAATTTATAATGTTTGGCTGTATTCAACCCCTGAGTTACGAAGCCAATCGTAGGCGTAGACGATGTAGGTCATAAACATTGTTTTGTAATCATCGATGATCATTCATCCAACAGATGCGCCCTGAGCACCTTGAAATTGGTAATTAACTGTGTCTCTGTGTGTAGCGTAAGTACACAACCAATCTGCTTGACCCCTAGAATCGCTAGCGGCGAGATATACTTCTTATGGTTATTGGTTATGGTTCTACTTATTTTGGTAGTTGACAATGAATAGTGATAGGTAAGAACGCCCGGCGTTCCCCGCTTTCTGCAACCGACTAGAACGGAAAAATCGAGCTCACTCATTCCAACGATGAAATCATTCCGTGCGCCTGAAGTTTGGGAGGGCACATCTTATTGTATATATCGATGTTTGTAAAAATACATGCGCTATGAAGTAGAAAACCACTTACTTACCACTGATTCATAAGCCCGTTTGAGTTTGAAAGCAATATCAGAAATCTTCTTGTAACAACGATAGCACGATTCGATGGCATCGTTACCGCTCTTCAAAACGTCAACCAATCGTTCAACACGACACTTAGAAATATAGAATATGAAGACAGTTTGTACAATAACCACATCGCGGACAGCAAGGGTCCAGAGATAATAGATATTCTTGAAATATCCACTTAAACATCGTTTATGCACAATACATAGAAAATACGTTAAAATAACCCTCAACGCAACAACTAGAGACAACGAAGTTAAATACTTAATTTCTAAATAACATGTACGTATATTTAAAGAAAGTTTTAAGGCGCTGAATATCGCCAACTAGCACTTTTTAAACACACATTTAACAACATGTATATGGTTTGAGGCTTTTAGTAAAATATATGTTATTCTTGAACATATTTATTAGGTAACCTATTGTATCAAAACACGATTTGGAAAAAAAAACTCGATAAGAAAAAATCCTAAACTTAGGTACCTCTAAAATAAGTTTTAGATGTAAATATCTGTGTCATTAATAAACATACATTATTCAAATTTTATAGGTAAACGTATCATTTTTTACTAAGGGGGATGGAAGATTTTGTATTTTGGATTATGAAGTTTAATTCGTATTAATTAATTTTCTTTTGAAAAGCTAACTCGACCGAGCCGGCCCGTGTCTTGCTTCTCGCTTACTACTATGAAGTCCAGCAGAAAGCGCTGATGCGCCTTGCTAAAAGGACCTGTGTCGCTTTGTCGTCCGACGTTCGCAATTCAAAAAAATAAAAATAAACAATTCTCACAAATTCATGCAGCAACATCTATAAAGTTCATGTGGTTTGAAAATTCGACACTACAGACATCTGTACATTTGGCTCAATGTTTAAAGCGGCAGATGAAGTCGTTACGATTTACGATCCTGAGCTCGTATCTCAGCACTACGAAATCTTTTTGCGTGTTTTTTTGATATTGTTTTTGTTAGATATTTTCTCCGTTGTTTTTCAAGGTTTTATTTCTTTAGTTCTGTCTGTTCTGAGACACAGATTAGAAAATAGTTCCTAAGTAACCAGAGGCTTTTCATCAAATCTTAAAAATTAAATCTACTTCCCAGTTCCTGATTGAAGTTATAGAAGTTTTACAAACGGTAATAAAGTTCATATGATGTGAAATTTTGGACCCTACTGTAACTTGTCAGTTTGGCTCGGTGGTACAACCGCGTTCAAGTTCTCGAGTTCATATCTCATCACTGTGTAATCTTTTTGCATGTTTTTTGATATCGTTGTTGTTGGATATTTTGTCCGTTGTTTTCAAGCTTGTATTTAGTTTTCGAGACACAGATTAGAAAATAGTTCCTAGTTTAGTTTTCGAGACACAGATTAGAAAATAGAGGCTTATCATCAAATAATCTACTTCCCAGATAGATTTGTAACTTCGGTCGGTATGGTCGGTAACTTCAGTTACCGACTGAAGTTATAGATACCAGTTGAAATTGTGTTCCGGTTTGAAGGGCAATGTTTCCAGATAAATTACTGCCCTTAGAGATATAACATCTTAGATCTCTGGGTAACGAGCGCAGTGCAGTGCTAGGTAATGATTTGGACTTCTAATATTCTAATAGCTGTGTGTCATTGTGCTGTTATGTGGCAGGCATGTTGCTTACCATCAGGCACATGTCCTGTTCGTCTCGTCACTTTTATTTTAAAAATAATAATTGTAAGTATAGTTGAATATTACGATATTTTAACGTGGAGCAGTAATTGAAACAGCCGAGTGACACAACGACATTTATTGGTTTACCCACAAGTATAGTATTAATCTCTAGCCTACCTACATCACACTACCTACATTGCAAGACAATGCTCAGTAACAGAATAAATATTAGTACCTACAAGGCTCAGTAATTAAACAAACTAGCTTTGAATCACCGAGGTGTTCGGACGTAGGTGTACAAAAGAGTCCTTGCATAAAATCTTAGCTATGTTTGGTTAATATCGACTCAAGATGGCCGCCTCCACAAAATGGTGGACAAAATATTTCTTCACAACCTACCTCAATATGGGTATCAAATGAAAGGGCTTTACTAGTAGAATATTATTATACGTTGTAACAAATTTTAAATCCAAGATGGCCGCCACCACAACATGGCGAATCAAATTTTTTTTTTCACTACTACCCCAATAATGTGTATCAAACGAAAGGGCTTGACTAGTGGAATACTATGCAATATGACAAATTTGAAATCAAGATGGCCGCTACCGCAAAATATCGAAATACATTTCTTTTTTCGAAACTCTCTCAATATGGGTTTCAAATGAAAGGGCTTGACCAGTAGAATGTTTTATAGAAAACAAATCCGAGGTAGTCGAACCAATGTTTTTAATTTTGTTCTTGTTCGATTGAGCGATGAATTAAAATTACCTAAATCGGTGCTTTAAAACTAAAAAGCCACAACTCAAAATCATTTTATCTTTGTTTTTCAACTATTTTTCTATTTCTGATGTTTTCTATCATTCTCTGTGTATGTCAATTAGCTACAACTTGATTATTTTAGGTATATGATTATTTCAACATTGTGTTAAATATAACCAAAATAATTCAGGACATTTTTTTACTTTCAAAGGTTTACACTTGACCGCCATCTCGCCTGATGTTAAACAACAATGTGGTACAAATACAAAAATCTTTATTGCTGTTTGCAGGTAAGATAAGGTGATACAAAACATTTTAATAATTGACCCATACAAACTGGCCTCTTCTTCTAGAGGCATGCAATATGTTTGCCTACGATATGGAGCGTGTTTACCTAGAAAAACCGACTCACTTTGGATTTGAAGACACAAAGATTGTAATTATCGGGAAAACTCACTCAGGCAACGTATTCCACAGCGTAGACAAAAAACAAAAAAAGAGTCAAATCTCTTTGTTCGTGCCTTTGGAACATCCACCATGAAACGATGTCGCTTTTTCGAGATGCGAGCAGTAGCTCTGAGTAGATAGCCAAGCCGAGACCTTTTCTTGCACTCATAATGTTGACGTATCTATGATGTCCAACTCTTTGTCAATAGGTTGGTAAAGGTATGGTCCAGTAAAGGAAAATGCACCCTGGCCAAAACCGGTTCTTGTTTTAGGTATTGCCCAAGTGTTACGTCTCTTTTGACCTTTCCGCCAACACATTTCAAAGTTGTGATGGGAGACTTCAACGCAAAACTGAGCAAACGTAGATGAGTGAGAGTGGGGATTTCGGATATGGGCAGCGGAACCCAAGAGGGCAACGTCTAGCGGATTTCTTGGAAAGGAGAGCATCTTTATGATGAACTCCTTTTCAAGAAACAACCACAAAGAAATTGAACCTGGATTAGCCCAGACGATTCCACAAAAATGAGATCGACTTCATTATGACGACTAAACGGCAAATATTCAGCGATGTCTCTGTGATCAGCAAGGTTAAGACCGGCAGTGATCACCGTATTGTAAGAGGCACGCTGAATCTAAACATTAAGGTCGAAAGATCACGTCTAATGAAGTCCATGCTCCGACCAAATTATGCTCAGATCGAAGATCACTTCGAATCCTTAGATGAATGCGTAACGGCGGACGAAATAAACGATAGGCTAGTGGAAACTGTTCATGCGGTTGGCAGAAAATTTTATAAGAGCCGACGCCAAAACAGAACCGAAAGCTCTCCGATCAAACTCTAGATCTTATGGCGGTCAGACAAGATATGCGACGTATGCTGCTTCAATACTTGAGTATTGAAGAAGCAATCAAGCAGAACAAAGGCTCGAAAGTGTTCGCAAGAAATCAGTCCCTTGGGCAAACTCAGCTGACCAAACTGAAGACCGATAGTGGTAGCATCGTCTTATCGAAACCCGAGATTTTGGAGGAGATTGAGAGGTTCTATGGACAGTTATACACCTCTACGCAAGCACAACCTGTCGTTAGCATGGCAAAAGACCCCAGAGCCAAGCTGACCTGACACTTTAAGATGTCATATCTCCGAAACTGTTCACTGCCCCGCTGGAAGATGTTTTCAAGCTACTGGACTGGAACGGATATGGCATCAATATCAACGGCGAATGCATCACTCACCTTCGGTTTGCCGACGACATAGTCATTGTGGCGGAGTCGTTGGAGGACCTCCGTGCTATGCTCAGGGACCTCAGTAGAGTATCCCACCAGGTAGGTTTGAGGATGAATATGGACAAGACGAAAGTCATATCAAATGTTCATGTCTCACCTGTACCGGTTATTGTTGGGAATACCACACTCGAAGTTGTTGACGAATTATACGTCTACCTGGGTCAAAAGATCCAATTAGGTAGATCCAACTTCGACAAAGAGGTCCAGCGAAGGATCCAATTCGGATGGGCAGCGTTCGGGAAACTTCGGCACATCTTTGAGTCCAGAATACCCCAATGCCTAAAGGCGAAAATCTTTAACTAGTGCGTGTTGCCAGTGATGGCTTATGGAACTGAGACGTGGTCCTTAACTGTGGGCCTCATAACAAAGCTCAAAGTCACACAGCGAGCTATGGAGAGGGCTATGCTCGAGTCTCTTTGCGCGACAGAATCCGTAATGAGGATAATCGCAAAAGAACGAAAGTATCCGACATAGCTCAAAGAGTAAGCAAGCTGAAGTGGCAATGGGCAGGCCACATGGCTCACAGAACTGACAACCGATGGGAAAAAGATTCTCGAGTGGCGACCACGAACCGGAAGACGCAGTGTTGGACGGCCTCCCACTACATGGACAGATGACCTCATAAAGGTCGCTAGAAACCGATGGTTGCAGGTTGCGCAGGACCGTTCGTTGTGGAAATCTAGGGAGAGGCCTATGTTCAGCAGTTGACGTCTTGCGGCTGATGATTATGATGATGTGACATTGTTTAAAATAATAACTAAAATATTTACAAGTTTAATAACTAAAATATTTACAAGTTACGCTCATTTATACTGCTCTACGGGATTATTTATTTTTTATTTATTTAGTATTAGTAGATGAATTTGCTTTTCGTGGAGTTGTGAACGAAAGCAGGTGCGATGAAAACCATAACACAAAAAGTCTATCTCCATTGTTGCTGAAAATATAACTTAAAACCGATATTAGTTGTTTACTTCACGCATAAATGTAAAAATGTGACTTTTTGTATCAATTTAAAGCTTAAATTGAAAAAAAACGATATTATTTAAAGGTTATAAACTGGCAATAATATAATTGGTTGAGGGGCGGAAATAATGATTCATCATCATGATCATCTTCTTAAACGAACGAGAAGAAACACAGCGCTGCTCTAGTGTCAAGGAAAAACATAGAAATATATTATTGTATGCTGTAGGTACCCTATATGGAACAGTACTGAAAAAATGAATATCTACAAAATCAATGCATTTCATTTGTTACTAGATGTCCGCCTCGGTTTCGCCCGTGGTATATTAAATAGCATTCATCAGGATCCCGTACATATCCAACGGTGAAAGAAAAACTGAAATCGGTTCAGTCATTCTTGAGAATATCGCTTTCAAATAAAATACCTCTTCAGCTGCCTGTTACGCCACCTGTCGGAAATTGGTCGTACCAACTCGGAGATTAGCAAAGGTTTTATATTCAAGAGGTATATAATCTGTGATATTCAATGACGCAATCTTAGACACATGCTGTCATGTGTCATGTCACAGCACGAAACGTGCGAAAACTCTCAAAAGGAATATTTTTCCTGATTTTGTTACATTCTTGATCAATGCTCCGCTTCTTTTAATAGTAGCGTTATGTTTTATAATCTATAGCCTTCCTCGATAAATGGACTACCCAATAGAAAAACAATCTTTCAATTCGGACCAGCACTTCCCGCGATACTAGCGTTCAAACAAACAAACAAACTCTTCAGCTTTGTAATATTAGTATAGATTATTTTCACTTATGTCTAGACACTATATAGAACTACATATATATTTTTACTCGATTTAATAAAATCATGTATTGTATTTTAAGACATATTCACTTACGAAATAAAAAAAAAATTAGGAAAATTTGGTTATCCATATCGAGGTAGAAGTGAAAAAATATAATTCGGGATTTTATGGTGGCACCCATCTTAAATTTTATATTGGTCATAGTGTGTAATGTTTTACTAGTCAAGTTGCCAGCTATTCCACCGCCAAGCAGTAGTGTGACAAGAACAAAATTAAAAATTTTAAGTAACCCCCGACTACCTCGGATTTGCTATCTGTAAAACATTCTACTAGTCAAGCCCTTTCATTTGAAACCCATATTGAGGGAGTTGCGAAAAAAGCAATGTAAGTCGCCATTTTGCGGTAGCGGCCATCTTGGATTTTAAATTTGTCATATTGCATAGTATTCTACTAGTCAAGCCCTTTCGTTTAATACCCATATTGGGGTAGTAGTGAAAAAATGTAATTCGCCATTTTGTGGTGGCGGCCATCTTGGATTTGTTATAATGTATAATATTTTACTAGGCAAACCCATATTGTTCTTATTGTTCATTTGATACCCATATTGAGGCAGGTTGTGAACAAATATTTTGTCCGCCAGTTTGTGGAGGCGGCCATCTAGAATCGATATCAACCAACCATAGCTAAGAACAGCACAGATATTTACCTTCAACTAAAAACCGCATCGAAATCGGCCCATCCGTTTGAGCTCTACCGTGCCACAGATGGACACACACAGACAGACAGATAGACAGATAGACAGACAGACATCAATGTCAAACTTATAACACCCTTTTTTGGTCGGGGGTTAAAAACATCACAGTTTTCCGGTTTAAAGGAAAAAATACAGTATGATTACAGGGCTTTGATATGAAATCCTACTAATATTTTAAATGTTCAATATATGGATAGAAATATATTGAAAAATATGGATGTTTGGATACTTGGATGTTTATTGCTTAATCACGTCGTAACGTTGGGTCGGGCAGAAATTTAGAACACATGTAGATAATAGTCGTGGCGAGCGCAGTATAATGCAACGTAATGATTAGGATTCTTTATTTTCCAATACCTGCGTGTCACTGCGCTATTATAGGCATGTGACTTACCATCAGGCACATATACTTACTGCTCATCCCGTCACAACAAAAAATACTTTTATCACTTGTTAATAAAAAAGAATGCCTTAACTAAAATGATATAAAAGTGATTTTGGTTTTGTTTTGTTTGTGGACCTTTCGTTACAAAGCAGCGAAATGGCGTCGCTGTATTATTATTAAAAACTTGTTTTCCGAGTTGTAGTATGCAATAATGGTGGATTATTTACTCGTAGCCTCGTATAATGATAATGATGATTATATTATGTACTATTAGTATCCAATCCTACTAATATTGTAAATGTCAATGTTTGATGTTTTTGCTCAGTCACGACAAACATCAAGTCACGTATAAACGGATCGGGCTGATATTTGGAAAACACGTAAGATTATAGTCTGGAATAACACACAGGCTACTTTTATCCTGAAAAATAACGGGAACGGGAACAGTGAAGGTAAACTCGCAGGGTGCTGCTAGTCAGCCCCGGACCTTCAATATTTTTTAGGCGGGGCAAAATCTGAAAAATGCCGCCGGGCCGCCACTAATATCTAAATATAATTCAGTGTTTAAACCGAGCAAAGCTCGGTCACCCAAACACACACTTGTACTTCACTAACAGTGAATGTTTTTCTTCAAAATTGTACAATAATTTTAAAGAAATGGATTACTTAATATGTAGTGATTCATCTTCCTGGCTTAGCTAATTTATGCAATTTGTTTTTTTATTTAATATACAAAAGGACTTTACTTAGTCCGTTAGAAAAAATAAGAGAATCAGACGAAAAAAATTTGTAAACAGCAAAAAGACGTGCATTTCTAATTAATAAAAATTTTGAAAAGCGCCATCTATGAGCATGAGCATGGAAGCCTTTTGTTTCCATCAATGCAAATAATTTTACTGAGTGCACGCAACTTCGTGTGGCGCTGTCTTATCGGAGTTGTAAAGGGGCGGAGCTTAATTTTGCATTCGTGAATTTCACTCAGGTCTTCCCAGCGCCTTAAATCGACATCCTGAAAGATGGACTGACATCCTGCCACTGTCACATCTCTGTTCATGGTCGCAAAAATCCATAAATTTAGAAGGTATTGCAATATATTCAAAAAATGACGAAGAAAAGTAAGCGTTGCTTCATCAATATAAGTCTGAATTAAACATGCAACAGCTATGCTTACACCTTGGGTTATGGAAATAATTTTAATAATTAATTTTATTTTACGCGATCTGAATGCGAAAAATCCAAAATCTAAGCCGGTAATGACTTCGAGAACTTTGTGGAATGTCGAAAATATTTTGGAAATTTTACTTGTTTCTACGTTAGTCCACATGATTTCTGTTAACCTATGAACGGTAAAGTATCGAAGATAGAAATTGGTTTCGTGGTGACAGTTTAATTAAGATAATGTATTTTATTACTGATAACTATTATATTGTTTGAAGCATTCACCTTACACATATTTATAATAGAAGGCCTTCTATAAGTATATAGTGTAGCTAGTCAGGTAGGGTTGTCACTTTATAAACACAATCAACCTCCACTAATGTTTTAACTTAATTACAGGACATTTACCGTGGATGGGTATCCAAACACATGGACATCCAAATATCGCACGTCGCTCCATTTATAAATCGTAAATGATTCATAATACCAGAGAAGTAAAGAATCCCAATAGCTTAAAAAATTTATTATGATCATTTCATGTACGTACGATTCACGATAATTTTTATCGTATAATTGACTTTATTGACGGAGAAATTTGGGATTTTGTCATATAGTAACGTCAAAATGTAATGAAAACATATCAAAGAAGGAAACGTCGTACTGCCATTTAAGTATGGAGGGTTGAGGTAAGGACACATGGCACTGTGTATATGACACATGTACGTGTACATGTGTCATATACACAGATGGTATACATGATACAAAAAGTGTCCGTCCAAATGCATTAAATTAGTGTGAGCTACACAAGCAATGTACCCTACATTTTAAAGTAACTCAAACTAACTAAACGTACTATTTACAGTTCACAAAATAAAATCCCTCCAGCAATTTTTTTTCTCAAAATGATTATTAAGGTTACATTTACTACACTATTTTGTACTACGAAAGTAGTTGAAATTTTCTATATATAACTATTTTGCTTGATAAAATATAATATTTTTTGACTTGGCATACTTCAATTCGTTTACAATTGATACTTTGCTACATTCATGTCATGGTCTTTGTCTACACCAGCGTCATAGTGCTAGATTTTTGAAATATTACTTATAGCATATAGCTGGACAGTTTTCCGCGTTCCAGTCCCTCGCCGCTCATCGGGTTAAATTTTCTACCGCATAAAATGATACTCCTTACCACTACCCTCCAAACATTTGAGTTGAGTGAGAATTTATTAAAGGGGGGATCCCCTTTAAAAAATTATTATTACAATACAAGTTTATCAATTTTTTCTAACAAAAATTTCCTTGGGAATTTTTGTCATATGTTTATCAATTGAATTGATTAAAGTAGATATTGGATGTGTGAGAGACTCACACACCGAGGGAATTTTGTTTTATTCAATTTGAAATAGTAATTCAAAGGAAAACTTAATCTACAACAAGAACAAAATTAAAAATGTTGATTAACCCCCGACTACCTCAGATTTGTTATCTGTACAATTGTGTTACAGCTGCGGCTGAATATTTTTATAATGGTCGACCGATCTGCCCATTATAAAAAACATTGATCCGCAGCTATAACCTCTTCGGACATGGCTTCAATAAGCACTTAAAACCATATTTAAAATCACAAATGGGCAATATCTCAAAACTAACCAAATTTATGCCCTAAGATACAAATACAAAAATCTTTATTGCTGTTTGCAGGTAAGATAAGATGATACAAAACATTTAAATAGTTGATCCATACAAACTGGCCTCTTCTTCTAGAGGCATGCAATATGTCTGGCAACGCAGTTTCCATTGAATTTATACAATGATAATAAAAGTCCGCTGATAAAGTCTTCTTCTTCTTTTTTCATTTTTAACTTTTAATCGGTTGTATCATATATGTCATCTGATTCATCGTCTATTAATTTCTGGCTTCTATCCCGTTGTGATATGTTAGTGTGATATCTTTGATGAGTACAGTTACGCCAACGTCTTGTGCTTCAGCAGGATAATGTTATGGACTTTGACAAGTGTGTGGTTTCATGTAGAATCCAAGGTCTTGCAGTGGTAGCTCTTGCAGTTCAGCCGTGTGAGCAATGTCAAAGAATGTCATTATGCATAGAAAAATCAAAAAAATAATAATCAAAAATAATAATAATACCTAATAGTTCAATATGTATATAATAAAACAATGTCAATGTGTATAAAAGAATGTCAACATGTATAAAATTTAATATTTGTATATCTACTCAAAGAACTCTCACAATATACAGCGTGGCGCTTTGGTGCCGACATTAAATGAAACCACATATCACACATCATATTTTTAGGCATTCTGTAAAATTAAATTTCGTATATCGTTTTTATTCACTGAGTTATTTGCAATTTTCAAAAATTCCAAATCAAAGCAACCTGTATCTAAAAATGTAAGTCACGAGGTCATTAGGTCGCAGACCTCAGATCCATATGTTTATCAATGAAAATCAGGTGTAAGGCAAATACAATAGAAAGAGATAAGACAACACATGCGTTTGTGTGCGAGTTAATGAAATGCAGAGAGGATGTGCTCTTCTAATTTTTTGTCTATCTCCTCTCCACTAGTTGACCGTTGTCCTTGACACATATCTCGCGCTAAAACTTTAATTGTAAATATCTAATTTACTGTGTTAAATCGTTAGCTAGGTAATTAAGTAATTTAATTATTCGCGAAAAAGACGCATTATTTTTGTCGTTTATTTAGTGTAATTTATTGTACGAGTCAGTGTCAATTAGATTAGGTTAGATACTGCGATAAAGACGCCTTTTTGTTATGTACTTTTGTGTTGTGATTTTGTTTTGTGAGTAGTTATTTAATTGGTGTTTTGGAACTCCATAGTATGCAGACATGACTTTAGTTTACACAGAACCCCATCAAATAGCTGCCTTTGCGATAACGATTTGTCGCCCAAAGCAAGTCATCGACAAAGTGCAAGTTTCCCAGAGCATCACAGATTTCGGCTTCACCTGGACACTTATTGGCAAGCATTCGTTTTCATTTTCATTTTTAATAAGGTTTAGTGTTCGCGAAAGTGGCGGTCACGTAGACCATTTTAAAAATGCTGATCAAAAAAGTTTCGCTCCGATGTTTGTACCTAAAATTTCAAAAGATTACCCGGCGCGGCGCCGCGAAGTAACTATTTTCTGATCTGTGGCGCCGCGCCGGAGTAGGCGCGGTGTTGCCGCTCCGTGCGAGTGCGTAGAGGCATGTAGAGGTAGAGGTGTATAGGTACTTAGAACTTACAACAATCCCTACAACTAATAAGTACCTACCTAGTTACTGTTTTTAAGGCATTCTTAATTTTATTTACTTACGTAATCGTAATTAGATTTCAAACAAATTTATCTTTTATTTGAAAGGGTTTTGTTGGTTTAATTGCTTATGAAATTCAAATCTTCAAACCAAACCTATCGCGAGAAGTTGTTGTTATTTTATTTTTAAAGAATTTTGTAGGCTAACCAATTCAGCAGGTTTCAGGCTAAAAACGCTAATGCTTTTTGTTATCACCAAGTGTTCTTGAAGTGACGGTTGGTCGAGTAGGAAGAACAGCGACTGCTGATCCGTATCCCCGCACACTACTGACTTATCAAAGCCATGTGCGTAAGGCCGCTAAATTAAAAACGGCGAAGGAAAACATCTTGAGGAAATCGACATGTAAGTACTTTTCGTGGGTATGTGTCATCCACCGAGCTGCAGCCAGCGTGATGGATTATGGCCTTAACTGCCTATCTCCTTGCTAGAGAAGGCCCCTAGTCCCACCAGTGGGAATAATGAAAAATGCGAAGTACCCTTGATATGAGTACTGACAATAGTGACAATAAGCATCTTATTATTTCAAAGTCAACATTTTGGTATGTTTCGCCAAAATTACAATTATTTATTTATTATTTATTTATTTCTCAACTACTTGCACACTTACAGTCACGCCAAGACGTGTGTGACAATAGGTTAGATACCTACGCATTTATTTACATTTTGTGTGCTTACCTTTGTTGTTTATTATTGGGTATTCGATTTATTAGTGGTGAACAGATGTTGAATCTGCTGTTTCATGATGTACCTACTCACGTTCCAAATTAATCAGAATTAAATAACTAAAAATTATGTAAACGTATCTGTAAATAGGTACATACGACCCCGCTTGGCGCGGCGGCGGCTGATAGGTAGGTACATGGGGGGCTTACCGCATGAACGAATACTGTCATAGCTTTGTAGTTTCTCTCTCTTTTTTTCGTTTGACATGATAAGAGATGGCAATAGCAAACCCAAAGCCGATTTAGTTAGGCGGTAGAAGGCGTGATAGATGCGGCGTTGCCAGCTTTACTCACACGCAACTTACTCACACAACGGAAGTTATTGAATGAATCTAGTGCACAGCGTGATTTTCATTCGATAGCTTGATACAATTATTTAGTTTGTTAGAAACTATTTTTTTTGAAATAAGCGAATTTTTTATTTTTCACTCCTTTTGTATGATTACTGGTCAGTAACCCTACCCGTGTGTTCATTTAATGTCGGCACCATAGCGCCACGCTGTATAATAGAGTAATCTGATTCAACCTGTCCGTTACAAGGTAGATATCGTAGTACATTTAAATTAAGGTCTAACAGGAAACTCTTTTCTGGTTACGTGCCCTTAATTGTGGTTCATGTCTTGCAGTGTCTTTATGGGAATCACGCTTTTAGCTATAAGCTTCACCGTCTATCAAAATACCTGGCAGCTTGCTGGATGCTATAGGCATACCACGAAATAATGGCACTTAGATTACATTGTCAGGAGGGTATAGGTAGAGTAGGAGTTGTTTCCCGATGAAATTGGGCATTAGCCACCCTGGTTAGCTTGACGATGATGTCAGTTCCCATTTTGGCCACGTGCCATTATTTCCATGTAAGGGGTATATGCATGCTTTTATAAGAAATCAATATTTTGTTATTTTTATTTCTGATTGAGCAACATAATATTGTCGCTCGCATTACCAGCATTGTACGAGAGTTTTGCTATTTAAGGGTTAGTTAAACAGTAAAATACTCTTGGTATTTGACTTCTGAGTCAAATGCACACAACGGCTATTATCGAGACATTGGGAATCACGGATATCAACAGGAAATATTGATCTCTACACCACCATCTACGGTACCATCTCAGTTTTAGCTATGCCTTATTTATTGATTTAGAGAAAGGTTTTCTTTGTAACAAAATAAGTCAAATAAATAATAATGATACTTTATTTCGAGCTATCCATTTTACAATAAACCTTATCACCAATGAGTTGGAATACACATGCAAATTATAATTTAGACAGTCAGAAAATACGTAAACAAAATAAATTATGTACAATGACAACTGCTACTTCACTAAACACAATTGAACTATCTATGGACCGCTGATGTTCTAAAAATTATCCACATGATAAAACACAGCGCTAGGTACGTATCCAGTATTAATTATCATGGCTAAACTTTTAGCCAAATAAACACCATAATTTTATTCACGCAATAACTGCAACAGCATAGCAAAACTTCTAAAGTCACTTAGGTACCTAAACAGAGACCTAAGCAATTTTATTTTTCTTAACCAGGCAGAGCCTTTATTAACAAAACTAAAATACAATGAGAACTACACTACACTACAAACCTTCCTAACTACTTGCACTAAGCACACCTGAATTATCCATAGACCACTGTAGGTCTACAGATAATCAAGATGTTCAAGCCCACTACCAATCGGAAGCGTACTCAGCATGCTGGCGGTATTACCACGCTGAATGGCAATGCTTATGCATTGGGCCAAATAAACGCCAGCATTTTAGTCACGCGTCGCGTCGACCACACGCTCGGATAGACTTTTGAAGATGAGGTGAGCTCCCGGCCCCCACGGGCCCAATGTATCAACCCCAAAGGGCTCACTACCCCTTCACAGCAAAAAAAATATATTGATTGGTTAATTGTATCACGACGACAAATAATTGTATCTGACGAGACATATTCTAAGCCCTGTTATTCATTGTTTTACAATTTATTTATGTGAAAAATGTTAATGGAATGTTTAAGTATGTCAATAAAGATTATTATATTCTATTCTCAAATATGTAACCACTTCCGAGGGTTGAATATTTGCGCCGTTTGAGTCGCTCAGCTGAATTAGCTGCTGCACCGGCCCTACTATGTGTCTCTGGAAGATGTGATGGTGCCAGAGTATCGACGCAAGTTGCGTCCCATACTAGGGGCGGACCCAATTTCCAAGGCACAACAGTCATGCCGTCAGGTCTGATGCCATCGTCACGCGCAAGACCACTCAGTTCGAGTATGGCTCGGACATTGGCGGTGGAAAAAACCCGGCGTATGATGTCGTTAAGGCTGGCGTGGCGGCCAATACGACCCGCGCTTATCGAGCAAGAGAGACCGTGGTGACCGAGTTGGTCGACAGCAGTACCACAATGGCAGCGATGGGATTCATAGCACCTCGCACCCAAGCGCAAGCTAACAGCTAGACGAAATGCAGTTGGATCTAAGGTTGCTTGGAAGAAATCGCTTTCAGCGATAAGGCCGCCTGTTGTAGCACTAGCTGTGATTATTTTCTTTGTATGTAAATCTGTTTTTTGTTTTGGTGTGAACAATAAAGAGTATCTATCTATCTATCTATCTATCTATCTATCTATCTATCTATCTATCTATCTATCTATCTATCTATCTATCTATCTATCTATCTATCTATCTATCTATCTATCTATCTATCTATCTATCTATCTATCTATCTATCTATCTACCGGTATTGAAAGATGGCAAAGCTTGTAACCAAAGGCCTGATCCCCACACAGACACAGCAGGGATACGAGCACGATCCGCGATACTAGGACACGTATCGAGAAGAGAGTTCTGTGCTAGATCGCAGATCGGTCGATCCCACTGTCTCTGAGATGACAGACATCTGGGGAAATCGTTGTTTGGACAAGCCAGCATCCAAGCATTCTTAGCCTCGCACAAATTAGATACTACTACATCCGATGGCCTAATGAGGGTGCGAGAATTTTTTCGATTAGATTTTGAGTAATATGAACTGAGGAAAAGAATGCCTGTAAAGCTACACTTGAAATTTGGCGGACCCCTAGGCCTCCCAACCTGTGTAGTGAGGCTTGTGACCATGCCCTCCCACTCAGGTCTTCATTCAACAGCGACATTAAAGATTTCTTTACGACATTGTCTAAGCTCCAAAGGAGCTCACCATGTTTCCACAGTGGACTACATCGTAAAGCGTACAGAAAGTACAGTCGGTTAAAACATATTAAATTAGCATCTCTTTAAACTCGCCACAAATACTAGGACTTTGTCTGTCTTTTTAAAATCACTCACTCATAAAATGATTTACCTTCTCTCCTTTCTAGCATCAACATCAATATCTCCCCCAACTCACGTAGGTCTTTTGAAAATACATTTTCACTTAGTGTGTATAAGAACAATACTTATCTATACAACCCCATTGTCAGAATGTGTCGTCAATACAATGATATCTTCAAGAAACATCATCAATCTATTGATATATTTGATTGTAATTTAGCTAAATTTAAGCAAAATATACTAGCCATTATTTAATTCCATTATATTCAAGCCTTAAACTCAACAAACATATTATTAACTCTACTTCCTAACAAAATTTTCTTTACTACTAAATACTTACTAACTAAAGTTTCGCCACTGTTATAATATTTTTTAGTTCACGTTGTGTACACATATTTACGTATACGATTTAGAACTGTACCTATTATTTTATAACTTTGTTGTCATTTGATTATATACTGTTTTGTGTACCTTAACAATAAATAAATAAATACATTTCGAAACAAAGAGAAAATGCCGAATAATTGTAAACGCCATATGGGCGTTTACTTTGAGTAGCCTATAGGAGGCTCTCGTAAATTTTCGAATTTTTTCCTCGACAAAACGACTCATCTAATATCGGTGAACCCAGGAGGCGCAGTGAACATTTGTCAACTGATTTGATGTTGGAGGCCAGATCATTAAATTTCTGTTTTAACGAACCTTTATCTGGACATGTGTCGCAAACGAAAATTTCACATTTTGAGAAATTTAGTTCCAAACCAATGAGACGAAAACTGTTTAGGAGTTTTTGTAAATCAGTTAAAACAGCATTCACATTGCCCCCAACGTTCAGTCGTCCAAGTGCCAAACGTTTAGTTTCGACTGGAGACGTTGAATGACAGGGTGAATCGCCAGGGCGAAGGTCGCAGGGCCAAAGGGATCACTCTTGTGACAGCCAACGGAGGATAGCATATGATTGTTTTGATAAGCCAATTTTGTGGGCTCGCCATAACATTGCCAAAGAAAATTGAACAGATCAGGAATTTTATCCTTCACTTGGGCCAACAGAGCTTCTCGATCAACCGAATTAAAGGCGTTTTTGACGACCACCGTTAATAGCACCTCTCCCCAATTTTGGTGAAGAAAGGTCCGGACAGAACGAACGGCAGCCTCACATCCACCCCGCGAACCAAAACCGAGTTGTATTGGTTGGAAAATGGAGCTCAAAAGAGCAACCTTTTTCCTACAACCCACCTTGGCAGCAAGGCGACGATATGTGGTGCCGACAGCGATTGACCTGATCCCACCATCTTTTTTGGAAAGCGCGCACAGAT
Source organism: Ectropis grisescens (assembly GCA_017562165.1). Classification (NCBI taxonomy): domain Eukaryota; kingdom Metazoa; phylum Arthropoda; class Insecta; order Lepidoptera; family Geometridae; genus Ectropis; species Ectropis grisescens. Next base: position 13,550,870 of record CM029794.1, on the reverse strand, counting down.
TAGCACCGTACAAAACTTCGACAATGTCACTACTGACTCGACCAGATAACATGAGATTAACTAAAGAGGTTAGATCTCTTAAGAAGGACTCTCCGACCTCGCCAGAGCTAAACGGTAGAAGATCTTTTAGATGTTGAGGTGTCAGGCCATCTAGGCCTCCGGCTGAGCCACTTAAATAAGATGTAATCGCAGCTGTAACCTCCTGCGATGTGGCCTCAATAGTGACGTCATCTGATTGTGGTGGAACAGGGAGGTGGAGATTAGCTGTCGCAGGTGGATGTTTGTCACGAAGTGACTGAATGGTGTGTGTTGTATTTGGCGCAATAGTGTCACTGGAAAACAGAATACGTGCAGCGCCTTTGATGTCGCCATCGCTAATTTTGTTCACTACTATCTTAATTATAGCCAAATCATCACTTTTTTAGGATTTTGGTTATTCAGCTGCTTAAACGGAATAAAAGTACTCAAATCTAAAGGGTTTTCCACTGACGCAGTGTACTTAATGCAATTTTCCTTTACCCTAGTAGTAAGGGACTTTTTGTTCGACGGTTCTAAAGGTACATAAAGCACACTGTATGGGAAAGTGAGTAAATGTTCCCAAGCATCTTTCGAATTTTGTGATAAACAGTATTAGAGATTAATTTGGGTTCATAAACCTCTCAATTGGTGTCAAAAACCTTGTTATAATTCCCATTCCTGGGATTCCGTGCCTTCTTTTACAAGGAGAGAATCAAGATCACCATCACCATCAGACTCACTGTGAGTTGACGGATGATGCATAATATACACACACAACACACAGTACTTGGTACAAGACAGTTTCCTCATGATATTTTTCATCACCGCGCCGTTAAAATCAGCGGTGACGACAGTGCATCTGCACTTTTAAAAACATTCAGAGACCGGATAAGAATGGGTTACTACAGGGTTACTTGGTCACGGGGTGCGTGGCTCGGGAACCTCCACGTGGTGCACCCTGGGCATCACACAACAACTTGCCTCGGTGGCATCTTGTTGTGTGATGGCGAATCCCGGCCGGCGCTGTGAACTACTACACGCGCTCCTCACCCTTGAGCAGTGCGTGTAGAGGTTGGGGAGGGGGGCTGGAAGACTTGGGATGGTTACTCGGCCGATATATTGACCAAGTAAAATTCCTAAGTCTTCCAGATGAGGGTCCTCCACGAGCACTCTGATTAGCAGAGTGCTCAGTGGAAGGACAAGAGGCGGAACCGCGGCTATCCCTAGCCGCGGTGGTGAGGGCGGGCCTCTCGCTGTTGACTATCTTCGCCGTGATGCTTGACAGTGAGAGGTCGCGTGAGGTGGAGGAGCGCGACCCGAAAACCTCTCGCTCCTTCACTGAGGCGGAAGCGGATACAGGGGCGAGCCTGAAGGCACACTCAGGCTCGCACTCCGTCTCCACTGGAAGGCCTGGGGCGTCGGACGTCAAGGGCCGTCTGACACCCTACCTAGGGATAGGCCTTCCCGAGGAGGTGTCGAGCTGGTGGTTTCCAGCGCGTCGCTGGATCCAAATGCGGGTGTGTGGATACCCACCCCCTGCGAGGTGGGCCCGCAAGGGCGATGGCAGGTGGGTCAGGGTCGTTGATGGGGTGCGAAAAGTGACGCCGCGACCCTGACCCTGGCCATGCCGGAGAAACCTGTGGGGGTTTTAGTCGGTAGGGGCACCATGTTGACTCCCATAGTGCCGAGCCCGACATACAATATACCCTGCATGGTGGGCATACCTAATACCATTTCCCCTACATAAAAAAAGGGTTACTTGGTCACGACGACTACAATGTCTTTTGATCAAACTCATGCCCAATATCAAAAAAACACTATTAGTCATTATGGTTTTTGCTGTACCGAAAACAATACCTTTTTAAACCATATGTGAAAACTGCAATATAACAATGAGGTAAGTGACGCAAAAACTAATCACCATCCCCGGGAGAGTAGCGTCCAGAGGAATCACTTTAAATGCCTTGAATTTCATTGGATGAGCCTCTACGTAACGAATAAACTTGCTCAGTTCACGGGATCGCAGTTTATCTGTAAACAAAATAAAATCTCTATATTGCTTTTAAACTTTCGCGATTTGAACACATAATGTTTATATAGTTCGGGGCTAAACACGAATAATTCATTGTTTAAATGCCTCGACGTTTCGGCAGCGTTACAACCGCCGTGGTCACGAGAAGACTGAAGAAATTGCGGGTCGTCTCATTGCGATCTCGACCTACCCTCATTTGGTCTTCAAAAAATCGCAGGTTTACCAACACGACACACGACACTAATCACCAGGCTTCTCCGAACTCACTCCGCGATACGTACATTTATCTATTCGTGATTATGCCCCGTACTATATAAACATTAAATATAAAACCTCTGTAAAAAACAGTAAGATAAAGATCTAATTAGCTGTTCAGGCTTCAGTGTTAGAAGAATAGCCTGGTACAAAAAAAATTGATTGATGTTAGTTAAAAACGGTAAGCAACACGCCTGCTCATAGCATCACAGTGACATGCAGCTCATGTAGAGGCCAAATTATTACTTAGCACTACACTGTGCTCGTCACCCAGATAGGTATATAAGATGTTTTGTCTATAAGCTTTGTAATTTCACTTATTTCATTAACCGTAAGCATGAACAGAACAATATTTTAAATGTTGTCAAATCCAGAATCTTTGTTTTCTCTTCGTATCCAAAAAGCCGCACCCGTCAATGCTATTTCATCTGAATTGTTTTCTTCTTCATCAAGTAGAGAAATAAAAAAATATATAAAAGGATTGCTTTTTTTATGACGTATGCTCTTTCTGAGAGATTGAGTGTAACTGGGCGCAAAAATGCACAATTCCAAAAGTATGCTCCGCTCCGCTTCAGTGGAAACACTCACCACTTTTCACCGCTCTTCTCCGCTCCTCTCCGCTCCGCGTCAGTGGAAACGCAGCCTACCTTCACCATTGCTACATTTTTTTTTAAACAAAGAGTGACAAGACGGGCCGGACATGCACCTTATGGTAAGCGATATGCCTGCCACATAACAGCACAGTGACACGCAATTATTGGACCATAAAGAGTCCAAATCACTACTTAGAACTGCACTACGTTCATCACCCATAAATCTAAGATAATCTATCCCCAGAGCCCTGTATTTTCTCTGGAAACATGGTCCTTCAAACCGGAACACAGTAATGTTTATTATTACTGTATCATTACAGTAATGTTAATTACATTATTGTAGTTATGACATCCCGTCGAATCATGGTATTTAAGAGAAGATCTTGGAGTTTGATTCCTAGTGCCTTCTCATGAATGCCAGTACAATCGACATTAAGGCAATAAAATGGAATAAAAATTGAAATTTACCATGACAATCAAAGGCCTTGTCGTGCAGAATATGTCTCACTCGCTCGGCTTGTGAATGCAACATCCCAGCAAAAATTGGCGATACAAATGATGCTATAAAAAAATCCGTCGTTGCCAATTGTCCAGGCCCGAGAAAAATCTTCCAAGTCTGAAATATTAACAATTATTTTATTTGCAAGACAGTTCTTCTCAACTCAAAACTACTACAACAATCAAAATATGCATCCAAAAGCAAATGATTTTTTTAAAACCACATTTTTGGGATCGATTTGAATAAGATTTCGTTTTATACTCAGTAAAAAAAGATAACTAAAATTTATTTTAATATTTAAATTATAAATTTTACTAACCGATACACCCTCGTCCTTCATGTGGGCCACTCCAATATAAATGAAAGCCCAGATTTCAATTATTTTTAGTATTAAATTGACAACGATCTGAAAGATGGGCCACTCCAATATAAATGAAAGCCCAGATTTCGATTATTTTTAGTATTAAATTGACAACGATCTGAAAGATAGTGCAATGAAAGAAGATTTAAGTCTCGTAACGAATTAAACATAATATAAACGCATTGACAAAAAGTTACTGTAACGAAACATAAGCATATAAATCAGAATATATCAGTCAGTAATATCATTGTTTATATATGATATATCAGTGTTTGCTGATTGATCGTTCAGTCCATATACAACAAGAGTCTACTCTCTTTCTACGTAAAACGTAATATCAAAACAAACTTCCTACTCCGGTTCTACTTCGATCCGTCATTTCGTCCGTTTAACTGTGCTGAGCCTACAGTTGGCAACCCCGTTTAAAAGCAAGAAAGGTGCATGGCGTAGCAACATCGTGCAACGAAAACTGGCTTTAAGTGGTGGGGCGAGAGAGAAGGGAGGCACTTTTGCTCCAGACGGCGGCGATGCCGGACATACTGTGTTTGCCTTTGTGTCTTTGTCTGACTAATTGATTATTGTTGTCATTAAGGTTATATTAAATGTTTTAACGTTTATTTAAATATTGTTTGCTTCACTCTCCCAATTTTCTGATGTAGATTGTTTACACTACTCTAATTAGCGTCAAACAATGGTCGATCGATCGAAACGAAGTAGAAACGTAGTAGAAAAGTCGCGAGCTTATTTCAAAATTACCTTTTTCGTAGAAAGAGTCCGGTCCAGGAGATCTTTTCTTTTCTAGCTGCTGTATTGTTCAAGTAATAGTCCTAAATGTTTATAATGTACAGGACTTAATCACGATTTACTTCATTGTTTAAATACTGTAAAACTGTGTATACTCCCTTATCAAGGATGACGAGGCATATTAGGACGCCAAAAGACGTCATTCCATTTCAGACTCCAGGTGTGTATAAGGTCGACTGCAGCTGTGGTAGTTCTTATATTGGTCAGACTAAGCGTACAATTGCTGAAAGGATCGAAGAACACATCGCCGCTGTAAAAAATCGCCAGACATAGAAATCTGCGATTGCCGAGCATTTGATTGATGCGGGAACTGGTCTTTGGGTCGAGCTCCACGACTCGAAGATTCTCTCCACCGAACGTCATTACTACGCAAAAATAGTTCGGGAATCCTTAGAAATGAAAAAACATCGTAATTTCCACCGGAAGGATGGTTTTCGGTTATCGGCGTCGTGTAATCCAGTCATAAATAAATGTACGCATCGCGGAGTGAGTTCGGAGAAGCCTGGTGATACGGTTAGTGTTGTGTGTCGTGGTGGTAACCCTTCGATTTTCGAAGACCAAATGAGATCTAGATCTAGATCCCCTTATTTTGCAATGAGACGACCCGCAATTTCTTCAGTCTTCTCGTGACCACTGCGGTTGTAACGCTGCCAAAACGTCGAGGTATTTAAACAATGAATTAAATCGTGATTAAGTCCTGTACATTACAAACATTATGTGTTCAAATCGCGAAAGTATAAAAACAATAATAGTCCTAAATCCTTCCAGAAGGGCGCTAGTGGTGTAGAACGATTACGACCCAGGATGGGATTGCTCGCCTAGGCTTTGACCTAAGACGAGACACGACGCGAATGCTATGTGCCGCGATGCTTAGCGATAGCCGTGGCGGCCGTGGTGTATAAAAGGCAGCGGGAAATAAATACTGGTATTATGGTGCACTATTTTCTCTACTCGCCATGGCCTTGTGTGGTTGTCAACTTTTTGGTGTTATGTTATAATAGATATTGTGGCTTAAGAAGAGTGCCGGTATTTCTCTGCTGCCCCTTCAACGCTACGCCCCTGCACTACTGCCGCCGACGCTGCCTGACGCTAGCATATCGATAACGCCTACCCACAACGTTTTCCTCCAGTGCGAAGTGCTCAAGGCGGCTACAAAAGCTCCCACTTCAAAATAATGTGATGAGTATATATACCTTAAGCTAAGAAAACAATGATTTCTACAGATGTGAAATGTGTATGCTAGAATAATGGCCGAGCAAAACGAGGCTAGTTTTGTCATAGGATAGCAAGCAACTGCTAGCAAGTTAATACTTCTAGCTTCGTGTAGACATCTCTACGCAACGTTAGTTTTGTCTACACGAAGCTAGAAGTACCTTGCTAGCTTACTGACACTAGCTTGATATCCTAGCTTGAAAAACGAGCCTCGCGTCGCTCGGGCATACAAAGTACAACTTACCACAGGTTCGTAAGCTCGTTTCAGTTTGAAAGAAATATCCGAAATCATCTTGTAACAACGATAATACGTTTCGATGCTATCATTTTCACGCTTTAACGCTTGTACCAATGTCTCCAGCCGACACTTAGTACCATAGAATATGAACACAGTTTGCACAATAACCACGTATCGAGAAACAAAAAGCCAATAGAAGTAAACATTCTTTACGTATCCAGTGAGGCAAAGCTTATTCACTACACATGTAATATATGTCAAAATAAATCTCAAAGCAATATACAAAGAAATTGCAATAAAATGCTTAATTTCCAAATAATATGAATGAATATTTATAGACAATTTCATATCGACATTTCGGAACACCGACTGACAGCCAGCCACGGTTGCATCTCGGTTCATAGTTGCAAAAAACAACAAATTTAGTAAATTGCACAATACGAACAAGGAGTGCCGAAAAAACGTTGCTAGAGACTCGTCGAGAAAAGTTTGAATTGAGCAAGCAATAGATAAACAAACTGCTTGAGTGATGAAAAGCGATTTTGCAGCGACGTTTATTTTAGAAGATTTAAATAACAAGAAGCCAAAATCTATACCAGTTATTACTTGAAGGAATTTGTAAAATTTAGAAAATATTTTAGACATTTTAGTTATTTCATTGTCTGTCGACATAGTTGCATCGAACCTAAGAACGGCGAAGTAGTAGAAATGTATCAAAGGGTATTTAATTACTTTAGTTAGAACTACTCATTCTAATTTAGATAATGAATTTCATCAATTTCATAATTTGTGTTTAGTCTGTCTTCTGCTTTAACATGTTTAAACAAACAAAGAAGTGACACGTCCTAACTATCATGTTAAGGGCGTGTGGGCCGTAATTTTGAATTTTTAAAACAACTTTAAGACCTTTAAAATAGTGTATTAAACTCTGAAAAAATATATGTATTAGTTTAGGATCTAATCTAGTGCAATGCGCAGTCAATAACACGATTTAATGAATTTTACTTGATAGAAAAAAATCCCAAAGTTACTCCTTTTCAAAAAGGTTTTTCAAGTTTATGACTTATGAATTTTTTTACTACATTTTTGTACTCAACGAAAGCCACTAAAAAGTTATAGATGCATTCGCAGAGTTTGACTTGATAAAAAGTATCAGTTATTCACTATGTTTTAATATCTACCATATACAGCGTGGCGCTTTGGTGTCGACATTAAATGAACACACAGGTAGGGTTACTGACCAGTATTCATACAAACGATGTGAGAAAAATAAATTCGCTTATTTAAAAAAAAAATTTTTCTAACAAACTAAATCATTGTATCAAGCACTCGAATCAAAATCACCCTTTGCACTAGATTCATTCAACGACGTCAGTTGTGTGCGTGATTTACTTTCGTACACATCGTTACGCAAACGTAAATCTGGCAACGTCGCAAAACCCCCGCGCCGCTTGCAGATAGGTAGGTAGGTATCTCCAAGCGGCGCGCGCGGCGTTGCAGCGTACCTCAGTAGATGCCGCCGCCACGCCGGCCGAGAGGGGTAGGTACTAGGTAGGTACAAAGGCGCGATAATTCTGAACGGTCAAGTAGGTACGTCACGACAAAAGCTTCAATACCTGTTCATCACTAATAAATCGAATACCTACCATATGATTAAGATAAGAGATAAACAAAAATTATTGGCAGTCATAGGAACTGCCGATAGAAGTGAAAACTTATAACTCAGTATTTGATTTTAGCTAACTTTGGAAACTGCGCGGGTGAAACCGGAGGGCCTGGCCATTACCATCTAGAAAATACATCAGCCAGTGGGAAATGCTAACGCATTTCTAGATAGCCAATGGCCATGGTCCCGAGTTTACCCGAAGAATTCTTATCATTTCCGAACGTGACGCTAGAATTCAATTCACAGCCCATGAAAAATCTGTGTATGACACGTCGCGATTTCACTTCTAAAAGTAAATAGGTACCTAAATGGATAGGTACCTAGGTGTCTATTGTAAATTTGGTGAAACATTACAAAATGATTGCTTTGTAGTAGGTAATACGAGTAAGATAGGTACGTGTTGTCAGAATCAAGGACAATTCGCTTAAACAGCCCATCAAATGTTCCCACAGCTGGGACTCGGCGCCTTCTCTCGCAAGAAGAGAGTTAAAGCCATACTCCACCACCCTGGCAAAGTGCCAGTTGGTGGATGGCACTTTTCCATTATTGGCACGTGACCTCGAAAAGGTAGGTAGATGTCGGTTTTCTCACGATGTTTTCCTTCATCGTTTTTAAGCTAGTAGCATCACGCACATGACTTCGAAAAGACTGGTGCGCGTGGGATTTGAACGCGGCGCGCCGGATCGGCAATCACCGTCCTCCCGGCTAGACCAGCCGTTACTTCAAGGCCACTTAGTAGGTACTCGTACCAACAAAAAATATTACCTAGCGTGAAAGCTGCTGAACTAGTAGAGGTACCTACAACATTCTTTAAAAGTAAAACTAAAACATCTTCCCACGAATCGATTTTAATTTCGTAGAAAATTTAACCAGTAAACCCTTGATCAATGAACTCTTTCAGATAAATTCATCATTGTCAAAATCAAAATCAGATATTGTTTTAAGTCAAATTATCTATCGCATAATAGCTAAATTACCTAAGTATGGCGTTATGCGCAATAAACATTAGTACGTAGGTACTTACAGCTTTTCGACTCGAAGCCGTGGTAACTATTTCTCGGCTGTGTCGCAGCGCAGCGTTGTGGAGCGGCAACGCTTCGTTTCCATAGCTACGCGCGCGCTCGCTCGGTTAACGAGCGGCGCGGCGCGGCGGCTTCTTTGAAATCGTAGGCGCATAACTAACAGAGCCACACTGTTTTGGTCTAAATTTTAAATGCTCAACGTGACCACCACCTTCGCGAACACAAACTCTTAAACGGCGTTCAATGTTTGAACGGACGCTTGCCGTGGGATTTGTAGGGCATCGCCTAGTATTCCCATATCTTTCGCGATACCTACATTCTTATCGCAAGTGCGGCATTTTGATGGGCTTCTCCGTAAAGTAAAATCATGTCAGCATACTCAGCAGCAGTATAATACTGTGTGTTCGACATCTTTACTTAAATAAACACTCACAACACAAAAGTAACAACAAGTCGTCGTTATCGCTTTGACACTGAATCAAAATAACTTACACTAAATAAACAACAAAAAAATAACACGTAGGACACGTACTTAAGCGTCTTTTTCGCGAATAATTAAATTACCTAGTTAAGGGATTTACAGTAAAAGTTATAGCGCGCAAGAAATGTGTCAAGGACTTGACAACTTCGCAGCCCGGCTAGCGGCTAGCACTAGCACAAAACTAGCAGCGAAAAGAAAAAGACAAAAGACTAACATTAGAGGAGTACCTACAGTCATTTTTTCGTTTCCGGGTCCATTTCATTCGCACACAAACGCGTGTTTTGCATGTTGTATGACTACCTGTCTCATTTTATTGTATTTACCTTTCGCCTGATTTTCATTCATGAAACGCGTGGATATGTGGCCTGCGACCTAATTACCTCTGACTCAAATTTTTAGATACAGGTTGCTCTGATTTGGTGTTTTTGAAAATTGCGAATAACTCAGTAAATAAAAACGATACATGCAATTTAATTTTACAGAATGTCTGAAAATATGATATGTGATATGTGGTTTCATTTAATGTCGGCACCAAAGCGCCACGCTGTATATAGCGCGCCGTTCGGCAGGCCTGATCAGTCGCGTTTCGGCGCTCACGGACGACGGGCCTGTGCTTGATTTTGCAATTTTGACAACCAATAAATTTTAAATATCACGTTCATAGTGCCACAGTATAACAATATCAGTAGGTATTACTAGTGAAGCACGCTATGATCTTGATTTTTGATACCGTTTTCATTGGAATTGCAAATAGACGCTGATACTAATTAGAACGCTGTTTACTTTATGTTGTAGACCAATAGGGGAGTCTCAAAAACTGACGTCGATAACACATCAGTAAAAAATTAAATGCGGATGCAATGGAAAATAGATGAGTATCGGTAAAATATTCGTCCGTCAAATCAGAGATCGGGTTAAGGAAATAATGAGAGGGGAGAAACCCTGCGTAAATTCCCTAATATAAATGCAAGTTAGGTATCATTTATGATATGTCATTTAGGTAAATTCTTTGGTAGTAAGGTACTTAGTACTTGGAAGAAAAGTCCTCACATACAGATTTTACCACTTTGGAAGACTCTTGCGCAAACTATTCAGTTAAGATACCTTTAAAGGCAGTAAAATTACTCGTAGAGAGAAGCAAGTTTAACTGTGTCATCGCTAAATGGGTTATAAATCGTAAACGGTAAGTTTTACAAAAAGTTTCGTATTTTTTTTTTATATATTGAGGTTTAGAATCATTTCTTGGAGCAGCATTTTGTAATTTTACAGTAAGTGAAAATAATAACATAGAAAAAAATTGGTTTAGAAATTTAGTCGAAAAAACCTTCTATTTTACTGGCCTTTCATTACGTTTCCGATATTTTTAAGGTTTTGACGAACCTGAATTATTAGGAAACATTTTAAAAGATGCATGAAATTGGAAAAGCCGTTCTCAACTTATAGTGTTGACAAAAAGAAAAGGTTGAGTTTTGTATACCTACGAGTATAGATAAATTTAATATTTCTTCGTTTATATAGCAACAAAACTTTTATCATAAACAAACAAACATAAACAAATCTTGAACAAAAAATGAGTTTAAATTACATAGTCCAATATTTTAGTGTTATTTCTGCACTGTGGCACCGATTCCGCGGTCGGTGACGGTCGCGAGAACAAGACAGCGTTAAATGCCTACTTTGACAGAAATACCTGGCCTTAACCGGCTCTGTATATTTTGGAAGTATCAATCTTCGATAAGAACAACCTACAACTTTTTGGTGACTGGATTAACGACGGTGTTCGAACTCGGAGACAAGAAGACATGTGACTTCGCCCACGCATAGCGAAACCAGCACTAATGCGTAAAAGTATATTTTGTATGGCTCCCATCATATTTAGCAAAATACCTAAGGAAGTTAGAGACTTAAATATTGATAAGTTCAAATATAAACTTAAAAAGTAGTTAAAAATTAAATGTTACGATGACATAGCTGACTTTCTTAGCGATAATATTCATAATTTTACTGAAAATCACAATGACAATATTTTATGTAGTCAAAACCTAAGTATTTGTCATTTTTATGTATAACTATATGTCCACCCCGGCTTCGCCCGTGGTATATTATATAGCACTCATCGGGATCCCGTACATATCCAACGGTGAAAGAATGACTGAAATCGGTTCAGTCATTCCTCATAATATCGCTTTCAAACTAAAAATCTCTTCAGCTACCTGCTACCCCACCTGTCGGAAATGGGTCGTGCCAACTCAGATTTAGAAACAAATTGGATTAGTAAAGGTTTATATTCAATGACGCAATCTTGGACATTGGCGAAATTACGGTGACATTACCGAATGGAAGCCAAAATAAAAATTTGAAGTTGAAGTTTGACGTAATCGCTGTCATGCTGTCATGTCAAGTGTATCTCTCTACTTAGTCTGAGGTCAAAGCACGCTACGAAAACTCTCAAAAAGGAATATTTTTTCCCGTTTTTGTTACATTCTTGATTCATGCTCCGCTTCTATTGATAGTGGCGTTATGTTCTATAGCCTATATCCTTCGTCGATAAATGGACTATCTAAAAGAAAAAGAATCTTTCAATTCGGAACTGTACTTCCCGAGATCCTAGCGTTCAAACAAACAAACAAACAAACCAACCAACAAACTGTTCAGCTTTAAAATATTAGTGTTGATATTTGACAATTTTAATTGCTACAATTTATTAAATGATGGTAACATTCTACATCTTAATTTGGCATTGCTTTTATTATTTACTTTTGTATACCTAATATGTGAATACTTACTGAAAAAATCCTGTATAATAAAATTTGTACGCCGAAACAGTTTCATAAGCAAAAAAATGTGATATAAAATTGAATTTCATTTGTACGTCACGTCTATAAATGTAGGTAGACTTGACGACCATGTTTGATGAACTGTTATTTCTTTGTCGATTTGATTTGATAAAACAAAAACCCTGTCGTATTTTTCATGGATCTGACATAAAAATTAAGTCATCATCATCATCATCAGCCGCAAGACGTCAACTGCTGAACATAGGCCTCCCCCCTAGATTTCCACAACGAACGGTCCTGCGCAACCTGCAACCAGCGGTTTCCAGCGACCTTTATGAGTTCATCTGTCCATCTAGTGGGAGGCCGTGCAACACTGCGTCATCCGGTTCGTGATCGCCACTCGAGAACCTTTCTTCCTCATCGGTTGTCAGTTCTGCTAGCGATGTACTTTGTTCTTTTGCGAATATCCTCACTTTCGGTTCTTTGCGAATATCCTCATTACGGATTCTGTCGCTGTGTGACTTTGAGCTCGTTATGACTTTGAGCACAGTTAGGAAAATTAAGTTAAGAAAAATTAATTAGCCCTACCTAAAATGGTATATTTTTACCAAGTCATTATCGTTTCTATTATTGTAGTTGAGTTCAAAATTCAGTTACAGAACAATAACAAAACATTTTTTCAAGATAGATAGATTAACGCTTTATTGCACTTAACAATTAAACAAAGTTACAAAAACTTAAAATATAAGGTGTAAACTTAAAATATTGGTGAATTTATCGCTAAAAGCTATCTCATCCAGGTAACTGCTAGATGGAGGAGGAGATATTGAGTTTGATTTACATAATAAAAGAATACAGGTACGATTCTAAAAATGTGAAGTTACAGGCAATCTAATTAATTGTGTAAAGAAGGGTAAATAAAAAACATTTCAAGTTTTAATTTTTAAATATCTAATGGTTCCCGTTATTGTTAGTTAATTAAAATAAATACGTTTGTAGTCCGAATTAAGTTTCGGCCGCATTATGCAGGCTTTGCTTAGTTTGCGGTCAGATGGTGTTGTGTGTGAAGTGTACACCAATATTTATTTATTTATTTTTAAGAAGTGTGATGGTGACCGCTTTCAATTTGCTCATTTAATGTTTTCTATGCTATGCTACTGTGGGCAGTACAAAGCCACGCGCCGCAAACGCAATGTCAGAGTCCGCATCACACGTGAATACTTAATGATTAATTAATTAAATTGTGTCACACCAATTTTAATTTATGTTTTAATAATTATTTGAAAGTTGCAATATGATAATAAGATAAGTGACACAGAAACTGATCACCATTACTGGCAGGGTCGCATCTAAAGGGATCACTTTATAAGCCGTAAATTTTAAGGGATGAGCTTCCACGTAGTGAATAAACTTCTTCAACTGATGTGATCTTTGTTTATCTGTAAATAAATAAAAAAATGTTAGGAAAAGTATGAACTCTATCAATATTACAGTTTAAACGCCGCACATATAAAACACATATCACGGAACCAAGTGGCTGTGATGAAAAATAATTGAAAACTATAGCGTTCCCGTTAATGCCACCTAAAATCTCTAAAATTTGTAAAAAATATAGAAGACTATATATTTAAATAACGGACGGATTTATAACGAGTGACATTGTCGTTCTAAACCGATTCAGTTTCAGCCGCAAGCGACGGTCTTTTACAATGTTTTTTCTTTTGCAATTAAATCCGGTTTCGTACTGCGGGCAGCGAGTAGTCCAACCCAGTCAGTTTGAAATTTGCAGTTGAGTCTTACAGCTACTACTTATAAAAAAAAGAGAGTTACATAATTGATAATGATAGGGTACCGTGGCAATCAAGAAGCTTATTGTGCAAAATATATGTCACTCGTTCGGCTTGTGTATGCAACGTCCCAGCAGATAGTGATGCTGCAAGCGTAGTTTTTACAAAATCAATAAATATCAAGTATTCAGGCCTGTTTATTATTTCCCAGATCTGAAACATCAATTGTTCAGGTTAGCAAATTTAAATAGATAAAATTATTGGGCATCACACAACAAAAACAAGCCCCAAACTAAGCAATGTTAATTCTTTGGCAGCTAGATAGCTGATACTCTGATACGATACGATGATATTATGGCTTATCCGCATAATATCAGATTCTCAAAATATCCAATTCTCAAAATATCAAATTCGCGAATATCAGATTCTCGAAATATCAGATTCTCAATATAGCAAAAGTACAATCAAGAAAAAAAAACTTTACTAATGTATAATTTCAAATACATACATATTTCTATTTCTATACAATACATATCGTACGTAAAAAATCTAAAAAAATATTTCTAATCATCACACAAACATTTCTACTGGTCGGGAATCGAATCATGTCTTACGGTTTTGTAGAGATTCTTATTACTAAGCTGAGCTCTAAACTAAGCCTTAGGCCAGCCTTAAAAATAACGGGCGTTAATAAATCGTAGATTGTGGTAAGGAAACTCATAGCACTACAAAGTGGTTTCATATAAGTAGCCCACACTATATGTATGTGTCGTAATTACAGATTCTTAAACAAATTAAAAAAAAACAGCAGCTTAGTGGCTAGAGTATACGATTTTACAATCACAATGGAATATACCAACATACATTTTTTTTTTAAATAAGGAATGACGAGACGATCAGGACATGTGCCTGATGGTAAGCAACATGCCTGACACATAACAGCACAGTGACACGCAGCTATTGGAACACGAAGAGTCCAAATCATTACCTAGCACATATATACATATATGTCGCAGTGTCAACATTATGTCGTCATCTATTGGAAACGTCCAGCAGCGGCTTATGGTTGCTTGGGTGCGGTCGACGTGTTTTTTTTTTTTTTAACTTTTATAGGTTCACACTTGACCGCCATCTCGTCTGATGTTAAGCGACGATGCGTTTGGATTATTGCAAATGTTAAAAAGGGGCATTCCACATTCTAACTGTGAGAGTGAGAGCAAACGGGGCACCACGTGGCATCAAACTCACCACGTTTCCAATCTCATTTATTCTGATGAATTTTGGCTGTAATTTCAAATCTGTTTACTCTGTCGATTATACAAACCTTTACATCGAGCGTTGAAAATTTTGCCTACATGATGTCTGACCACTCTGATAATGATAATGATTTACCCTACCATTCTCCGTTGTATAATATATTGTAAATCGCACGATGACGAAACCACAGCTTCAGAATCACACAATTTATTATCATACGATTTCTGTCAAAAAAAATATCTTTATCCTTAAAGCCATAAACCGGCCATATAGGCCAGGTTAAGGTTTCTCTGTAAAATGTACTCACCGATAAAGTTTTTTTCTTCGTTTGGGCCACTTCGGTACAAATAAAAGTCATTACTTCTATGACTTCGAACAATAAATTGATGACGATCTGATAAAATAAATACATGCTATTTTACCGACGATATCAGACGCAATCAGTGGTAGTAATCGTTCGCAGACGACTCAGTCGTTTACGCCGGCTCACTTGGCACATCACATTTCAAAGCTCGAGGCACTCCACGTTCCTGCTGTTGGATCTGCTCTCTACCCCCTCATTTGAGTTCTTCGCCAGAGATCATTACGAAACCGGAATTCTAGAACTTTTGGCCTTTGACAGATGAAACAATAGTTACTACGTAATGGGCCCTAACCCTCTTAACCTTGAGGTATTAAACCTATTTATTTTCTTTTCAAATATATTTATTTTATTATGATTAGTTAATATCAATGAATATTGTTAATTTGTCAACCAATGATTGCAGGCAAACGAACATTGAGTTCTTCGGCTCAGAGAGCAGTATTATATAGAGTGATTGTTTGTTTTATGAAGCTCACATTGAACTCATCACTTTCACACACCTTTCGAGCGAACAAGAGGATAATAATGACGTTGGTAATACTACCAGAGCTGATGGTGATTTAAGAAGATCGGATAGAGTGGGAGGAGGCTATTTTGAATCTACGTTCACTCACAGCAAGCTTAAATCCTCGACTTATCAAACATAAAAAAACAAAATCAGATTATACGTTCAGAAGCTACAAAGTCAAAAACACACTCAGAAAGAAAGAGAAAGCTATGTATACGTCAAACGTTGTTACATCATCATCATAATCATCACCATCAGCCTGTGTTCGTCCACTGCTGGACATAGGCCTCTCCTATAATAAGCCACTCAGCCCAATCCTCGGTCTTACGTTTTCAACCGCCACCACCTATCTTTCATATATCGTCACTCCATCTAGTCTCAGGAAGACCTACACTTACACTTACGTTTACCGATACGCGGTCTTCACTCTAAAACCCGTCTACCTCAACGGTTATCGGGTCTGCGACAGATGTGACCGGCCCATTGCCACTTCAGTTTGCTAATACGTTGGGCTATGTCGGTGACTTTAGTTCTCTGACGGATTACTTCATTACGAATCAATCTGAAAGAGTTCTCAGAGAAACTTCAAGCATAGCCCGTTCCATAGCTCACTGAGCAAGTTTGAGCTTTCGGACCTTTTTGACTCTCAGTGTCCACGTTTCAGGTCATAACGGGTAGAACGCACTGGTTACATACTTTTGTTTTGGGACTTCGTGGGATGGGTGACGAGAAGACTAGACCAAGTTTATCAAAGGCTACCCAGGCCAACTGGATTCTTCTCATGGCCTCACTCTCAAAGCTACATCTACCTAGTTCGAGCGTCTGCCGTAAGTAGACGTATCTCTGAACAATTTCGAGAGTGGTTCTACTTACGGCAATCGGCCCTGGAGCAACGAACTCGTTGCACATGACTTTGGTTTTGTCCAAATTCATGCGAAGGCCGATGCGTTGAGAAGCGTTAGCCAGGCTGTCCAGCATCTACTACATATCCTCCAGCGCCTCTGCCATAATGACGATGGCGTCCGCAAATCGTAGGTGAGAGATGTATTTGCCTTTGATGTTTAGGGTATGTCCACCCCAATCCAGCGTCTTAAACATATCCTCCAGTGCGTTTGAGAACAATTTTAGGGAAAATAACATCCCCTTGCTTCAGGCCTCGATGCATAGGAATATGTTTTGTCTGTTGATCTTAAATTTGGACCGCCATCGTAGCGGCGTCGTATAAACACCTCATCACCTCGATGTATTGCCAAACGACATAGCATCGCTGTAAGGACTCCAAAACAGCCCAGGTTTCGACTGAGTCGAACACGATCTCATAGTCCACAAATGCTAAGCAAAGAGGCCGATTGTACTCCTTTGTCTGTCTTGTTACAACCAGTTGTGTTTGCTTCATAAGAATGTCAACCAACTTACCACGGCTTCGTATTCCCGTTTTAACTTGAATGCAACGTCTGAAATCATCTTGTATACACGATGACACATTTCAATGTTATTATTGCCAATCTTCAATACGTAAATCAATTTCTCAAGGCGGCACTTAGCGATATAGAAAATGAATATAGTTTGAACAAGAACGACATCTTTGGTTGAAAACAACCAGAAAAAATAAATGTTCTTGACATATCCAGAAAGACAACGTTTATAAATCCCACATATAAAAACTGTTAAAATGATTCTCAAAACAATGTATAGAAATAATAAAAGCAACTGTTTAATTTCAAAATGATATGAGTGACTATTGAAATGGAGTTTGTAGTCTACATTTCGAAATATGTACTGGCATCCAGCTACAGTGGTGTCACTATTTATAACTAAAAACAAAGAAATGTTCAATAAATATTGCAATATGCACAAAATATGGCGGACAAAGAAGTCTAATGTATCGTCGAGAAAGGTTTGAATTGCACTTGCAATGGACAAGCAAACGGCTAAAGTGATTAAAACAGCATTGAGAAGTTTTGTTATTTTTTGTGATCTAAACGTGAAGTAACCAAAGTTTATTCCGGTTGTGACTTGTAAGCTTTTATAAAACGTTGAATATATTTTGGAAATTTTAGTAATTTTCGTTTCGTAGAACATGATGGCTGCCGTGTTACGAATGATATCGGAAATAGCGTTTAGGGTTTTATTTCGATGAAACTAATGTAAGACTCATTTGTTTGTCAAACGACAGTAGATAGATGACTCGTAAGTAATGACAAAAGTGAATGTAATTAATTTTATTTTAGTGTACTAGTTGTATCTCCAGACTTTTCTCTTTCCATCTCTGCTCTATAGTCAATATATGTAAAAAATATAAGTAGAGTTATAAAATTGTCACTATAGACATGATGACTAATAAAAACTGGTGAGATTATTAAAAAAAATTGGTTGTCTGTAAAGTCGGTTGGCTTACGGACAATAGTTTAACGAGATAACGTCATAACAAAACATTGATAGATGCGGCGCAAGCGTACAATGAGCGTAACTAATTAGCGTAACGGGACAATACGCGTAACGGGAAAATACGCGTAACGGAACAATACGCGTAACGGGATATAACGGGACACTTTTTCGTGCAAGCAGCCGGCGTTAGACGTTGTCACGTCAAAAATAAGTGTCTTATTATTTTTCGGTTGATTCGGGCGATGCGACTTTTTTTATTTGAAGGTTAATTATCCATGCAGATGTTCTTAGCTATGTTTGGTTAATATCGATTCTAGATGGCCGCCTCCACAAATTGGCGGACAAAATATTTCTTCACAATCTACCTTAATATGAGTATCAAATGAAAGGGCTTGGCTAGTAGAATACTTATTACACTATAACGAATTTCGAATCCAAGATGGCCACCACCACAAAATTCCGAATTATGTCTTGTTTTTCACTACTACCTCAATATGGGTATCAAATGAAAGGGCTTGACTAGTAGAATACTTTGCACTATGAAAAATTTAAATCCAAGATAGCCGCTACCACATAATGGCGAAATACATTTCTTTTATCACAACTCCTCAATATGGGTATTAAATGAAAGGGCTTGACTAATAGAACGTTATACAGATAATCCGAGATACGAGGTAGATGGGGGCTAATCAACATTTTAAATTTTGTTCTCGTTACAGGAAGAACTAAAGATTGATGGATTGATTTCCCACATAATAAAATCGTTTTTATTGACGTGACAACTTCTGATAAATCGTTGAGTGCTGGCTGCATGCACGAAGAAGCATGACTTATTGTCCTGTTACGCTCATTGTCCCGTTACGTTAGGGTAAATTATTTTTGACGTGACGTCTAATAAATCGATGAACGCCGGCTGTCCCGTTATGTACCCGTTATGCTCATTGTCCCGTTACGATCATTGTACGCTTGAGCTGCATTTTTCGATGTTTTGTTATGATGTCACATTAAACTATCGTTTGTAAACCAACCGACTTTACAGACAACCAATTTTTGCCGTTACAACGTCTAATAAATCAATGAACGCCGGCTGCATGCACGAAAAAGTGTCCCGTTATGTCCTGTTACGATCAATATCCCGTTACGGTCATTGTACGCTTGCGCCGCATCTATCAATGTTTTGATATGACGTTGCCACGTTAAACTACCGTCCGTGAACCGACCGACTTTACAGACAACCAATTTTTTAAATAATATAGTGACGGAAAGATCATTAAATAGGTACGCCTAACTCGTTGTAAATGTTTGTGTGAATGTTAATGTACCCATTTCATTTGGTTACACAAATTTTTATATACTTTGTTAAGCTGCACGTGACTTGATTAAATTGAATTCGGTTGTTTGGTGTTTGAAAAAAGAGAATGAAAGAATGAATGAAGAGAGAAAAAGGAAAAAAGAAGAAATATTCCAAAAGAAAAGTTTTTTTTAATGTTTATTTTAAGACGTTAACGCAAGAAGATGCAGTTAGCAGGTAACACGCTAATAAACTATGTGAATCATGTTGATATTATCTAGTTCTAATTCATTAATCAACGAAATTTATTAAATTTATAAGACTAAGCCGATTAAACGTAATAAGTCAGAAATCCTACTTCCTATATATGTATTAATATTATGAATCTTAATATTAGGATGTTTGTTGCTTAATTACGTCAAAACAGCTAAACTGATCGAGCTGAAATTTAGGACACAGATAGCGTATAGTCGGGAATAACACATAGTCGGCTACATTTTATTCCCAAATCATGCACAGCTCCTTAGGGATCAAGTATAAATGTAACTTCGGAATGCCTTACAAGATTTTGTTGAAGTTTGGAACACATATAGTTTTTAGTCTGTAATTCTACCTACACAGAAATATGAAGAATTTCTGTACTGAAAACCTTCACCTTCTAACCTATTAAAAACCATATGTGAAACCTGCAAAGTAACAATAAGACAAGTGACGCAAAGACTCGGGAGAGTAGCGTCATTTCAGTTAGATTAGATTATACATTTACAATAGAATGCAGGCCCGTGAACAAAATTTATGGGTCAAATGAACCACCAGGAAACCAATGTAGAATGAAAAAAGAGTATAAAATAATAAGATTCAGCACTATGCCGTCACTTGTAAGCTGTCCAACGGAGTGCAATTGAAGATGTGGGTTCTAACCCTCGATCATTTCTCCTTGTCGCATGAGTTTTGTACGGCATTGCCAAATAATGGATTTGATGAGGTATTGAAACTGTATGGAACCAATGCCGTACATAATTAAATTACCAAATCTACTCAGTAAATTGTCGAAAAATCATGAATTTTTCTGACAAACTAATAAATAAAATTTTAAATTTCTAATTTTTGTAGTTTCAATACCTCTTCTAATCCATTATTCCGCAACGCCGTACAAAAATAATGCGACGAGGAGAAATGATCGAGGGTTAGAACCCCCCATCCTCAATTGCACTCAGTTGGACAGCTTACAAGTGACGGCATAGTGCTGAATCCTTTATATTCTATCATCCTACATAGGTCTCCTGGTGGTTCATTTGACCTTTAAATTTTGTTCACGGGCCTGTAGTCTATAAGGCAACCAATAATTTAATTAACCATGGAAACCATAGTGGCTTAATTGCTAAAACGTACAATTATAACGTAAATTTGGATCCTACCTGCGCATTGGAGTATTTTTCAAAGTGCAGGTGTAGAATCGTCATCACTAGTGGTTTTAAGGGTGGAGGAAAACTGTCAGAAAGACATATTGCAAAGGAAATATTTTGCCAATTAGCGCTCATTGTCTAAAACAATATCTCTACAGTGCCCTTGTTCATTAATACTTTCAGGCTATTAAAATTATAAAACACCAAAACTATGCTAAGTTCAAGACATATTATTTTGTAATTTAGGAAAAAAATGGATAGGATTAGGTTTATCGTCTAGATAGGCTAAAATTGTCAAATCTGAACCTAATATTAGTGATACACATCACAGGAATGACTTTTAATGAACAAATCCTTTATTAAGGCCAGGTAATTCTGTCAAAGTAGGCATTTAACGCTGTCTTGTTCTCGCGACCGTCACCGACTGCCGAATCGGTGCCACAGTGCAGAAATAACATTAAAATATTGGTCTATATAATTTAAACTCATTTTTTGTTCAAGATTTGTTTATACTAGTGATAAGAGTTTTGTTGCTATATAAACGAAGAAATATTAAATTTATCTATACTCGTAGGTATACAAAACCCAACCTTTTCTTTTTTGATCACACTACAAGTTGAGAACGGCTTTTAAAATTTCATGCATCTTTTTAAAATGTTTCCTAATAATTCACAACTTCGTCAAAAATTTTAAAAAATGTGCTGAAACGTAATGAAAGGCCAGTAAAAATAAACTTTGCACTAAATTTCTAATCCAATTTTTTTCTATGAGGTAAAGATCACTTACTGAGCATAAAATTACAAAATGCTCACAGATTCAGGTAGAGCTTCAAACGCCATTTGAAAAAAACTGTTTTAGCCGATATTTTGGAAACTATACATTTTGACAACAATTGTAGAAAATAAAATTTGCATCTTTTGTTGCTTGTAAACTTTTTTTGTAAAACTTACCGTTTACGATTTATAGGCCATTTAATGATACGGTTGTGATCATGCCGATAATAGTGGATGAAAATGATGTGGTCTACGACGGAACTTGTTTCTCTAATAGAAACAAGCACAGTGTACCTCGTAACCCCAAGGTTCGAACCTTCGACAAAAACCCACTCTGGCAATGCGTTTCACAGCTTAGTTGTTCTTATTACAAAAGTGGAGACCAAACTCTTCGTTCAACTCTTCAATCATGATGATGAACGGTGCTGTTTATTCGAGCAACGAGCAATATGATAGAATAAATTTAATTTAAAAACCCCGACTACAAAAAAACTACACGTAAAAAAATATTACCTACTATCTAAGGACACTTTGGCAAATGAGACTAGTTTAAGAATATCTTAGTTACCAAAATACATCCAGCCGTTTGGAAGATATGTGGAAATAAAAGTTTTACAAACATAAACATAATGGACTGCGGTGTTCGTCAAGGGGGGTTAACCTCGCCGGACTTCTTTAATTTATATATAAATGACCTGATCGAAGAGTTGAGAAGCACCAGAGTCGGATACGCGGACGACATGGTGCTTCTCAGTCCATCGGTTAATGGATTAAGAAAGTTGTTAGCAGTGTGTAAACGTTATGCTGCTAAACACGGGCTAAAATACAACGTAGCTAAAACAGAACTGTTAGTATTCCGAAACGGAAGAGGTCCGGCGTCGGTGCCAGATGTTTACTTGACAGGTTTACCAGTAAAGGTGGTTAGGCAGTTCAAATATCTTGGCCACATGATGACGGAAGATATCACGGACAACCTTGACATGGAGCGGGAGAGAAGGAGCCTGTCCATCAGGTGTAACATGCTTGGGCGACGTTTTGTTCGGAAAATGTTCGGATGAAGTGAAGCTGACCCTGTTCAGGGCTTACTGTATGTGCCTATATACATGTCAGCTTTGGACGGGGTACACTAGAGCAGCATATAGTACCATAAGGATCCAATATAATGATGCAGTTCGGATCCTTATGAAAAAACCGAGGTTTTGCAGCGCGTCGGCCATGTTCGCGGATGCACGGGTTCCTGATTTCTTTGCTGTTGTTCGGGCGCGTATTGCATCCTTTTGGGACAGGATACGCGCATCGAACAGCAGCATAATACGTACCATGTCCGAGGATTTATATAGTCCTATATATAGATCGTGGATTGCTGTCCACCAGAGCAAAAATCGCAAATAAGATTTAAGATTGTGTAGTTCTTTCAGTATTGGTTTTTTTTTTAAATAATATTTAGATTTAATTTTGTATTGTACAGCATAATTGACATAACTTATTGTTCTTCTTTAAAATTTTATGTTTTTTGTTATGATTATTTGCCTGAAATAAACGTATTTATTATTAAATAAAGATACGGGCGAAAAACATAATCCTTCTTCCATTCCGGTAAAAAGAGACATGTTTATGCTACTGGGAACAGAATTCACATCTTATTTTTTACATTGTTATCATTAAATAGGACATAATAAATCGTAATCGGTAAGTTCGAAAAAAAGTTTACTGGCAACAAAAGATGGGAAATTTTATTTTCTACAATAATAATAGGCTTTATAACTTTTTCGGAATATCGGGCAAAAACGTTTTTTCGAGCTGGAACTTGAAGTTCCATCTGGATTTGTTATTATTTTGTAATTTTATGCTCAGGAAATGATTCTAAACCTTATATAAAAAATACGAATCGGAAATTTCGTACAGAGTTAAATTCTAAGTGCAATTTTACTGCCTAAAAGGCTTCTTATCAAATTTGGTCGAGTGTCTAAATTTCATTTTAAATAAGTTTTAAATGAACGAAGTTGGGTATTTAGGGATTCGTAGACAAATTTGTAAATGTCCATCCGTATGTGACAGCCATTTTTCTCCGAAACTATAAGAACTATTAAAACTTGGTAAGTACATGTATTCTATGAACAATATTAACATTTTCATACAAAAAAAGAAAAACAATAAATTTTGGTGGTGTCACAAACTTGGAAAAGAAATAAAAAAAAATATTCTATGAAAACCATACGTGTATCTATGGATAGGTGTACAAAAATGGTATCGAAGTTTCTAACATTTTTTTTCTAAACTGAATAGTTTGCGCAAGAGTCTCTTCCAAAGTGGTAAAATCTGTATGTGAGGACTTTTCTTCCAAGTACTACGTACCTTACTACCAAAGAATTTACCTAAATGCCATATAAATGCAAGTTAGGTGTAATTTATGATACCTAACTTGCATTGATATTAGGAGATTTACGCATTCCTCTCATTATTTCCTTATCCCGATCTCTGATTTGATGGACGAATATTTTACCGATACTTATCTATTTTCCATTGCATCCGCATTGAATTTTTTACTAATGTGTTATCGACGTCAGTTTTTTTAGACTCCCTTATTGGTCTACAATATAAAGTAAACAGCGTACTAATTAGTATCAGCGTCTATTTGCAATTCCAATGAAAACGGTATCAAAAATCAGGATCATAGCGTGCTTCATTAGTAATACCTACTGATATTGTTATACTGTGGCACTATGATCGTAATATTTAAAATTTATTGGTTGTCAAAATTGCAAAATCAAGCACAGGCCCGTCGTCCGTGAGCGCCGAAACGCGACTGATCAGGCCTGCCGAACGGCGCGCTATATACGTATGGTAGATATTAAAACATAGTGAATAACTAATACTTTTTATCAAGTCAAACTCTGCGAATGCATCTATAACTTTTTAGTGGCTTTCGTTGAGTACAAAAATTTAGTAAAATAATTCATTACTTTAGTCATAAACATGAAAAACTTTTTGAAAAGGGGTAACTTTGGGATTTTTTTCTATCAAGTAAAACTCATTAAATCGTGTTATTGACTGCGAATTGCACTAGATTAGATCCTTAACTAATACATATATTTTTTCAGAGTTTAATACACTATTTTAAAGGTCTTAAAAATATTTTAAAAATTCAAAATTACGGCCCACACGCCCTTAGCTAAACTAAATTAGTAATAACTAGCGACCCGCCTCGACTCCGCAGGGTGTAATGCTGATGCCAAAAATAATACAATTTTGTTAAGTATAAAAAATGATGCTTTATTAAGAAATAATATGAGCTTATACAAGAACAAGAAGAATTTAATGGGGTCGAAACTTTGGAACCGTGGGGACTGAGTGACAAATGTATTTACAAAGAGTTAACCAAACGTCTTTGTGAAGCAACTCGTGACAAAAATTTAGGCCTACTAAAAATAGTTAAGGGGAATAACCTTGGATAAATAACAAGTAAATAGATCAGGGTTTCCCGCACAGTTCCTTTATACCAATCATAAGCAGACGAGGTTCATGTTAGCTATGGCGACATAGTGATGTGCCGCGATAAAAGACAAGAGCAACAAGACAAGAGCAGACCCATGCTTTTGGTGTAAAGCGTTTGTTCTAACTCTATACATAGAATTAATTTATGTTTCATGTACTTTTTTGAAATAAACATTATTATTATATGTAAACTCCTTGGGGTACAACACTGCAGTACATTATTTTGATCTATCTCGTAGATTTCACTCAGCGTTTGCAATTTAAGCGCAAACAACGTGTTTATTCATGACATCACGTTAGAAACCATTAAAATTATACTATACTATATAATTTTAATGGTTTCTAACTGTCTGTTCTAACTGTTAACTGTTCTAACTAATCTGTTTGGTAGTTTTAAAGATCTAAGCTAATAATAATACTTAAAGATTGGTGAACATTTCACACACAACACTTTTCACTACACAACACCTAGATTTACTTATAATGATAACTGTTTATTATATATTATAACTATTTACTAAACAACATTAGGGTACTTGTACTAAACACGTCTGAATGAATAATAAAATTATCCATAGACCCCTGAATCGTGGTGATCAATCGTAGCCGAGTTCAAAATTCAGTTACAGAATAATAACAAAACAGTTTTTTCAAGATATTAGGTCTCATTTACGAACATAAATAAAATAAACATAATTTAAAAACTCAAAAACCCGACTGCATAAAGAGTGAACCAAACTACATACTATAAAACTGAAAAGAATAAAACAAGCACTTAGATTTCTTGTGGTCTAGAATTCTATAATATGTTATTGAATTAATACTATTGCAGAAACTAAAGTATAAATAAAGTTATCTGCTACCTATAAACCTATAAATGTGAGAATGGTTGTGACGCAACTTTAGATCGATACACAAACATCCTAAACGGTCAGCCAAATCAAAAAACGTTAAAAGAAATCTAAAATGTATTTTTAAATACCTATTCAACGATACCCCTATTGACATAGTTTGTTGACTTTAATTTTTAATTTGGACAACATGGCATCTGGTAGCGACCATATTGAATTTACACTAATGTTTAGTGTCATTCGCGAGACTAAGAGGAACCCATTGCCGTGTGAATCATAAAAATCGGCCCAGGCGTTTGGTCTGTGTAGTGCTTCAAAGAATCATACATACATATATAGACTGATAAACACATTACCACTCCTTTGCGTCGCGCTGTCGGGTAAAAATTAAAAAAATATTCGCCCGTTTAAAAATAGAACAAAATAGATTGGCTCGACTAAATCACTTATTAAAGCACTTAACAAAATTTTCAGAGTTCAGACACGTTTAGTCACTAAATTATTCGCTACTAGACTAATTTACTAGCCTAGTGCGAACTAGCCTTAAACGACGCGGCGGAAACGCAATATCAGAGACCGTATCACGCGTCAGTAAACAATGGTTATTGAATTAAATTGTGTCACATCAACTTTATTTTATGCATTAATAGTTATTTGAAAACTGCAATATGATAATAAGATAAGTGAGACAGAAGCTGATCACCATTCCTGGTAGGGTTGCATCTAAAGGGATCACTTTATAAGCCGTAAATTTTAAAGGATATGCTTCCACGTAGTGAATAAACTTCTTCAACTGACGTGATCTTTGTTTATCTGTAAATAAATATCAATTGGTTGTAAGGAAGAGGGTGAAATTTCAATTACTAAATTCGACACAAGAAAAAAAACAACGGAGTAAGTTAAATAAAATCGTTTAAAAATGTTAATTCTGACAAATATAATCAAAAAAATATTAAAAGAAAAATAGAAACCTATGTATGTCGTTTCCATTAAAATCACATAAAATCAGAAAATGTATGGAGAACTAGATATATTTTTAATTAATGGACGGATTTACGACGTGTCAGTTAAGTTCAGTTCAGTTTTACAATGTTTTTTTTTCTTTTAAAACTAAATCCGATTTGGTACTGCTGGCAGCGAGTAGTCAGACCCAGTCTGTTTGGAATTGGTAGTTGGGTCTAACAGCTACTACTTACAATAATAAAAAGACTGTTACACAATTAATAACGATAGGTACCGTGGCAATCAAGAAGTTTATGATGCAAAATATATGTCACTCGTTCGGCTCGTGTATGCAACATCCCAGCAGATAGTGATGCTGCAAGCGTAGTTATTACAAAATCAATAAATATCAAGTATTCAGCCTGCCTGTTCAATACTTCCCATATCTGAAACGGCAATCGTTCAAGTCAGTCAATTATAGATGAAATCTTAGATAGGAGAATAAGTAAATAGATCAGGTGTTTCCTCACGGTTCCTTTATTCCAATCGTAAGCAGCTGAGGTGTATGTTGGCAACACAGTGATGTGCCGTGACAAAAGTATGACACTTACATAAGAGCGACAAGCCAAGAGCGATCAGACTTGTGCTTTCGGTATAAAGGGTTTGTTCTAACTCTTCATATACGTAGTATATGTAAACTAATATAAACACAACTGGACATCACACAACACAAATTAGCCCCAAATTAAGCAAATCTTGTTCTTTGCCATCCAAATAGCTAATCAAGTAGGTATGTATCAATACAAGCTTATTACATACTAGCAGCGCCCCACAGTTTCACCCGCATTGCTTCTGATAGCGTTGTTTTCGCGAAATAAAAAACAATTATATACGTATGTTATTGCAGATCATTATCTATATATGTACCATGTTTGCGGTTATAATATTTGTAGGATAGAAATTCTTGCACACATAATAAAATCATCACACAAAAACATTTGCATTGGGTGGAAATCAAACCCATGACTTATGATTTTACAGACAGGCTTACTACTAACTAAGCCCTAGGACAGCCTCAAGAAATAATTAACGTTTAGAAATCGTAGATAGCGGTAAGGAAACTCATAGCACTACGAAATGGTTTCGCTTAACCACCCCATTTTATACTCTCACTATGTGTATTGTAATTATACATTTTAGCCTAGCTGCTAGAATACACGATTTACCATAAAACTCGAATATACGATGACAGTATTGTAAATCTAACGTATCAGACACCAAGGCTTTAGAGCCACACAATTTATTGTCGTACAATTTCTGTTCATAAAGGTATCATTAGCGGTGGGCGATTCTGAGATATACTAATGAAATCATTCGATTATGAGAATGTCTCGAGATATCTCGATTATAACGGTTAGTAGTTACTAAGTAGTAGTCAGTCAGGCACGCGCGGTCGCGAGCTCGAGAGTCGACTCGATTCACTCATAGCACAGCACACAGCCGCGTTGGTTGAGGAGGGGGACAACACGATGCGGTCTCTTGCAGCTCGCGGGGTCTATAAAAGCGGGAGAGCAAAAAGAGTTACCTAAAACTTAAAAATCTAAAACAATTTATCAATCCAAAAATCGTGAAACTTGCCATTAATTAAATCCACTATACGAGTAATAGTGAAAACCGTCACGTTTCACATCACTATAATAAAAAACAAAACAAACCAAACTAAATTAATGTCTTTACTACTAATACACGTCTAGGTACTACTAACACAAGTAGCGGAACAACTGCCGTTGACTTCATAAAACAAGATTAGTAGTACTAATAATAATATCATTCGATTATGAATACATATTAGTTACTAAATTCATAATTGATTATCAACATCAGTAATACAAAATAAATCGATTATGCTGATCTTTCATAATCGCCCACCGCAAGTTATCTTTATTTTTATACCCAAAACCTGGCCACTTCGGCCAGCCCTTCTACCGCCTAACTTAATCGACTTTCGCTTTGCTATTGCGGTTTCTATCATTTCAAGCGGAAAAAAAAAGAGAGAAACATCAAAGCTATATAATCATTTTTTGTTCGGCGGTAGACCTCCGGGTTACGGTTTCTCTGTAAAATGTACTCACTGACAAATTTTTGTTCTTTGATTGGACCACTTCAGTATAAATAAAGGTCATCACTTCTATGATGTTCAATAATAAATTGACAACAATCTGCAAAAAAAATATAATGTTTTATTTATGAATATATAAATAACTAGCAGCCAAACCCGGCTTCATCTGGGCAATTATTTATGAAAGTTAAACATTTTGTGAACAAGTAAGATACTTCTTTCTTGCGTCATTTATGTTAGTCTTTTAAAGGAACCTATAGCAGTTGGCGTCAAATAGCTTATCAAACTGCGGGCTAGATAGACTACATCTCGTACAACCACAATTAGCGCTAGTGCACCTCCACCTCGTGCCCAAGAATCTTGGCTTGTTAAATAAATAAATATATTGGTGGACAATTCACACACAACACCATCTGACCCCAAACTAAGCAAAGCTTGTGGTATGGCGGGCAGATAGCTGATATAATACATATATTGTTTTAAATACATACTTATTATAAATAGAAACACCTAAATGTCAATAGAGTTTTAAGGAAAGCCTTCTAAATTTCATGTTTAGCTTTTGAAACAATATTCTAAAGCTTGTTGTCGCTATGAGGAACTGCTCCATGGCAGCAACCAGCATCTAGTGCCCAACTGAAACATAGTTGTTTTCTTGTTTTTTGTATTGTTCTCTAATTGTTTCAGCCCTACCTTGTGGTTGACCTTCCGGAACGGCGCATTCACTTCGCCAGTTGCTTGACTATAACAAAATCTGCATTATTACGGCGACGATTAAGAAATCTTCGATCAGTAAGAAACTCTTACACTATGCGCACCAGACAACATTGCAGTTCATAACAGCATACATACATACCTACATTTGCTGAAACTGGTACAAATACCCGTTATGCCATACACTGTCGAAGGTTTTTGTGACGTCGAGAAAAACAGCGCCTATGCGTTGAAAGGAATAGAACGCTGCAGTCGGCTGGAGTCAGTTCTTTACTCAAACCATCAAAATGTCATGGTACTATGCATCTGTTTAACACAAAAGTATCAGTCCAGATGCATCTCAATAGAATTCTCAACAACTTTAACTAAACATAGCTAATAACACTCTCGACCTATTCCCCTATCAAACATAAAAAAAATGACATTTCAACGTTAAGGACTTCAAAAGTCAAAGACACAGAGACAGGGAGAGAAAAAAGAGAGAGTTTTGTATACGTCATCATTTCAACTTATGTAGCTTATATTTAGATTTTATTTTATTGAACCCGTCATGAAAAATTTTTGTTTTTGCATCAGGGGTTAAAAATAGTACCCAACTTACCACGGCTTCGTATTCCTGTTTTAACTTGAATGTAATGTCAGAAATCATCTTGTATACACGATGACACATTTCAATGTTATTATTGCCAATCTTCAAAACGTAAACCAATTTCTCAAGGCGGCACTTAGCGATATAAAAAATGAATACACTTTGAACAAGAACCACATCTCTGGTTGAAAACAACCAGAAATAATAAATATTCTTGATATATCCAGATAGACAACGTTTATAAATCCCACAAACAAAAAACTGTTGCAACAATTCTCGCAACAATGTATAGAAATGATACAAGCAACTGTTTAATTTCAAAATAATATGAGTGACTATTGAAATATAATTTATAGTCTACATTTCGAAATACGTACTGGCATCCAGCTACAGTGGTGTCACTATTCATAGTTATAAACAAAAAAATGTTGAATAAATACTGCAATGTGTACAAAACATGGCGTACAAAGACGTCTAATGTATCATCGAGAAAGGTTTGAATTGCGCTTGCAATGGATAAGCAAACGGCTAAAGTGATTAAAACAACATTTATAATTTTTGTTTTTCGTCGTGATTTAAGTGTGAAGAAACCAAAGTTTATTCCAGTTGTGAGCTGTAAAGTTTTATAAAACATTGAATATATTTTGGAAATTTTATTTATTTTTGTATCGCAGAACATGATTGCTGCTCTGTTAGGTATGGTATCGGAATGGGGTTTTATTTCGATGAAAATAATGGTAAGACTCATTTGTTTGTCAAACCACAGTAGATAGATGACTCGTAAGTAATGACAAAAGTGAATTTAATTAATTTTATTATTTGTACTAGTTGTATCTCCAGACTTTTCTCTCCCCATCTTTACTTTATAAATGTATAATCCTCACTATATGCTTGTTGAGTAATAAAAACTAGTAAGATTATTTAAAAATATTGTCCACGTATTTATTCTTTTAACATATTTTAATATAAGCTAAGTCTTGTAATAGAAGTGGGAGAAGAACAAGGAAGGGCAAAGATAAGACAAGGAGTTAGGCAAGGGTGTCCACTTTCACCACTTATTTTCAATTTTTTTGTAGAATGTGCCATAAGAAAACTAATAGAGTCAGGAAGGGGTGAGGTTAACATTCACGGGGAAAAAATACAATTTATAAGATTTGCGGATGAAATCGCAGCTTTGGCTGAAAACTCTACACAGTTGGCAGAACTACTACAAGATGTAGACTTAATATTCACAGAATTTGGAATGAAAATAAACGTAAAAAAAACTAAAATTTTAACTACTTCAAAGAAGAAAGCAATCACTAAAAACCCAAATAAACTTAACTTAATTTCCATAGATAACGTAACACAATTCAAATATTTAGGCAGTGTGATATGGTTATCACACTATCATTGGTATGATTCCAGGTGTACACCAGACATTAAAGCTAGAATAGCAATGGCAAAAAGAGCTTTTTTAACAATAAAAATCATCTGTTTAAAGCCCGAATATCAAATAATATTCGCAAGAGGCTGATTAAGATCTACATCTGGAGTATTGCATTGTATGGCAGCGAAACGTGGACCATGGCTCAAAGGGATAGGGAAAGATTAGAGGCATTCAAAATGTGGTGTTGGAGGAGAATGGAGAGAATCAGCTGGAAGGAAATGAAGAGCAATGAAGAAGTTTTGAAGATGGTAGAGGAGAAAAGAACATTGATGGAAACAATAGAAAACAGAAGAGGGAAGATGTTGGGACATCTGATACGACACGACAACTTCATTAGAACAATAATGAAAGGTAAATTAGAAGGGAGGAGGAAGAGAGGTAGACCTAGGAGAAGTTACATGAACCAAGTGAAGAAGAAGATAAATGTAGTGTCGTATCAGGAAGTCAAGGAGAAGGCGGAGTGTAGAAGTACATGGAAAGAACTCCACCGACAAGAGCGTCGCTCTTAAATTATGAATGAATGAATTTATTCTTTGGTTTCACAAACAAAAACTTACGAAGATACCTACGGCTTACGAGTTTCGAGTGACGTCACTTCATTGCACGATTTTTACGAAGAACCCCTCACTACGAAAGTTTGGTGATCTACATCTTTGTTGATTATTAATAACTAGATGTCCGCCCCGGCTTCGCCCGTGGTACATTATATAGCACTCATCGGGATCCCGTACATATCCAATGGTGAAAGAATGACTGAAATCGGTTCAGACATTCCTAAAGAGAATATGAGAATATCGCTTTCAAACAAAAAAACCTCTTCAGCTACCTGCTACGCCACCTGTCTTAAATTGGTCGTACCAATTCAGATTTAGAAACATAGATTAGCAAAGGTTCTTCAACTTCAACTCTTTCTTTTGGCTTCCATTCGGTGATGTCACCGTTGACATGACGACGATGAAATGACGTTTAGCTGTCGTTTACGTTTTATGTCACGTCACACGGGAACGCGGTCGAACGGGATATTCGTCTTTTGTCGTTTTTTGACATTCCGCGAGAACGTGATAAAAATTAAATTAATTTTTAAATTAATAATTAATTAAAATCCTATGTCCTTTTCCTGGTCCTAAGCTATACCCTCACAAATTTTCAGCCAAATCGGTTCAGCCGTTCTTGAGTTATAAATGGTGTAACTAACACGACTTTCTTTTATATATATAGATTTGATAAATTAAACAATGAATGTCCAATATTTTTCCATAATCTTGCTGACGGGCTAATAAGAATGGTACGAGTATATTTTAGACCCAGTCACATTTTTGTTCCAAATATTGGCTGAAAATGTGCCTGCGTAAACATTATATTCGTAAATAAAACGTTATTGTTATAGGAAGAAATAAAGATTGATGGACATTTCTCACACAGCAACATCTTTTATTTTGTTTTTTTTTAATAATATAGTGACGGAACGATCAAGAAAAACACTCATGGAGTTTATAATCCCTGACGAAAAAAAGGGGTGTTATAATTTTGACGTCGATGTCTGTCTATCTGTCTGTTTGTGGCACCGTAGAGCTCAAGCGGATAAGCCAATTTCAATGTTTTTTTTTTGCATTTGAAGGTTAATTTCCGTGCGGATGTTCTGACCTATGTTTGATTAATATCAATTCAAGATGGCCGCCTCCACAAAATGGCGGACAAAATATTTCTTCACAACCTACCTCAATATGGGCATCAAATGAAAGGGCTTGACTAGTAAAATACTATGCAGTATGGTAAATTTCAAATCCAAGATGGCCACTACCACAAAATGACGAAATACATTTTTTTTTCATAACTTCCTCAATATGGGTATCAAATGAAAGGGCTTGATTTGTAAAATGTTGTACGGATTACAAATCCGATGTAGTCGGGGGTAAATCAAAATTTTTGTTCTTGTAATCTACTTAGTTTAGCGTGTGAGTTGTTTAAATTCGTTTGTTAGGTGTTTGAGAAAAAGACATTAATTTACAAAAGACATATTTTTTTTGGGTTTCGTAAAACGTAAAAATGGAACCCTTATAGATTCGTCATGTCCGTCTGTCTGTCTGTCTGTCTGTCTGTCTGTCTGTCTGTCCGTCTGTCTGTCCGTCCGTATGTCACAGCCACTTTTTGCCGAAAGTATGAGAACTACACTGTTGAAACTTGGTAAGCCTTGGTACCGCATAAAGATTTTTACAAAAAAGAGTATTTTTTTAGCACGTCATAAATATACTACTATTAAAACATCGATCAAAGTTACACTGAACTACAAAAACTTACGTATTATATTACTTGCTGCTACGGAACGAGTCCAACTCGCACTTGGCCACTATTATGTTAATTTTAATTTGTTTATGAATAATAATTTATTTATTAATTAATGTTAATTTTAACAATAGCACTCTAATAAACTATGTGAATCATGTTGATATTATCAGCCAAGTCATTAATCAACGTACTTTATTAAATTTACAAGACTAAACGTATTAAGTCAGAAATACATATTACTGACCTTTAAACCAACACGAAATAATGAAAAAAAAACATTAATTTTGACTACGACATCTTTAAAGATGTGTTGGTTTGTTTATGTTTTACCAGCAGTGTCCCGCGGTTTTACTCGCGTAGTTTCAACCTGAATCATTATTATGTTACGACGTGATTGAGCAAGAAACATCCAAACATCATTGCCATTTAATTGCGATGGCCTAATAGTGACGATAACGTCCAATTATTCATTGTGAGGACGTAGGCTTAAACCAAAATCATTTGAAAATGAGTTCAAAGCCTTGATACCACCCTGCCCTTTTTCTAATGGACTGTTCGTAGCTCGAGAAAGCGACATCGTTTCATTTTGCCGTTCCAAAGACATGAGCAAAGAGGTTTAACTCTACTTTTGTGCTCAGAACGTCTACGCCAAGAGTTCCCAAGCTTATTTTGTCTACTGTCCACTTTGAGAATAAATTGTTCTTTATACTACAAAATCATGCGACAAGGAGAAATGATCGAGGTTTAGAACCCCCCTCTTCAATTGCACTCAGTTGGACAGCTTACAAGTGACGGCATAGTGCTGAATCTTATTACTTCATACCCTTCTATCATCCTAAATATGTCTCCTGGTGGTTCATTTGACCCATAAAATTTGTTCACAGGCCTGCAGTCTAAAATTAAAATACTGATTTACTATTGTGAGCTATTTATTCTAAACGAAAGTTTTACTGTAACTCGCAAGAGGTAACCTGAGACCTGAGCTCAGTAGGTAACACACAACGGACTCCAAGGCTCTCCACAATGTCCCATTTTTTTTTGTCTTACCGCCCCTTTAGGCCTTCAGCTCCCTTGTGTGCTGCAGGCTCCTTGTGGAGCATTATCGCCCACTTTGGGAAACACTGGTCTACGCTGTGGAATACTGATCTACTTGAGTGGATTTTCCCCGATGGCTATAATCTTGGTGTCTTCAAGTTGAGAGTAAGCCGGTTTCTTTTAATAAGCATGCTTGATCGTAGACCGCATCGTTGCGTGAGATAGCGGTCAAGTGTAAACCTATTCGAATTAAAAAAAAACAGTGGCTTAAACGGTGCAGGGTCGTCAGAACAACATCGTCAGAAAACCAATAACTTCCGAGAAAGGCTTTTCGAGCACATACGTCATCAGCCAATCTGGACTTGAATAGCATGGTGACTGTCCTTTTAAGAGAAGGCCGTGTGTCCCAACAGTGGGAACATACAGTGGGCTTCTTATGCTATGATTATGTTATAATTGTATTTTCGTCATTCTAAGATTTTTTTAAAGGGGCAGAGCGTTTATTAACAAAACTAAAACATAATGAGAAACTACAAACCTACCTAACCAACTACTTACACTGAGCAGTAATTTACATGGACACTATTTTTAACCCCCGACCAAAAAAGGGGTGTTATAAGTTTGATGTCGATGTCTGTCTGTCTGTCTGTCAGTCTGTCTGTCTGTGTGTGTGTGTCTGTCTGTGGCACCATAGAGGTCAAGCGGATTGGCCAATATCGATGCGGTTTTTTTTATTTGAAGGTTAATATCCGTGCGGATGTTTTTAGCTATGTTTGGTTAATATCGATTCAAAATGGCGGACAAAATATTTCTTCACAACCTACCTCAATATGGGTATCAAATGAAAGGGCTTGACTAATAAAATACTATACATTATAACAAATTTCAAATACAAGATGGCCGCCACCACAAAATGCCGAATTGTAGTATTTTTTTCACTAATACTTCAATATGGGTATCAAATGAAAGGGCTTGACTAGTAGAGCACTTTGCAATATGACAAATTTAAATCCAAGATGGCCGCTACCACAAAATGGCGAAATACATTTCTTTTTTCACAACTCCCTTAATTAATATGGGTATCAAATGAAAGGGCTTGACTAGTAGAACGTTATACAGATGATGCAAGATCCGAGGTAGTCGGGGGTTAATCAAAATTTTTAATTTTGTTCTTGTTTACTACTTATTTTTCCATGTTTTTTTACTTGTTTTATCTTCTATGTATAAAAATGTTATGTTAGTTTGTGTACGCTTCAAAAACTCAAAAAGTTCTGCACCGATCGAGCTGAAATTTTACAATGATATATAATCCGCATCAAGGATTGTTTTTATCTAATTTTTGTATCACAATGTGCCACAGCGTAGCGTGGCAGGGTACAGCTAGTAATATATACAAAGAAATAAAATTGAAGCGTTTGTATGTAATATCAAATTAACAACTGTTTACTAAGTTGTGACAAATGAAAGTGTGGACGGTACCTATACCTAAAAACTTTTTGTCAATCTTGTTTGTTCCGCTAATCTACCAAACAGCTGGACTAATTATGACGGGACTTTCACTACCAGACAGCTGATCGTCTCAGGCATAACTTTTTACGTTTTTTTAACGTGTACTTTTCTCTTACTTGATGAAAATAATATGTTAATATTATTACAAGTCTAGATTGTCCCACTGCTGGGCAAAGGCCTCTCTTCCGTCCTTGCAGATAGTCCAAGTCACGGCATTAGGATTTACGGCGTTCGACAGTCTGAGATATAATGTTTTACCTCCCTGCCCTGTAATTTCTCTGGAGATATAGTCCTTCGAACCGGAAGAAAGTGATGTTTATTTAAGCCTCTAGCTAAGCCATCAGCTATCTTTCATTAAAAGTCCCTTAAAATTGGTCCAGCCGTTTCAGAGATTACCCAGTACAAGCAGGAAAGCAAAAAAATAATAATGTTTTTTTGTCATTGGTATCGTAAATCCTACTACCTAATATTACAAATGCCAATGTTTGGACGTTTGGGTATTCGGATGTTTGTTGCTCAATCCCGTTTAAACGTATGAACGGATCGAGTAGTAATTTGAAATACAGTAAGAAGAACACATAGGCTTAGGCTACTTTTATCTCGATAAAAGAACGGGAACGAGAACTACGCGGGTAAACCCGCGGGGAACTGCTAGTACTTTCGTATACATTTGACGTAAAACTGTTAATTTAAAAATGCAAACTGATTCCTACTCCAACTTTATACATTTCTTTATAATATAATACATGTCGTACAGGGTATCAATTTTCACATATAAATATATTTACGTATTTGTATATTAGTAAAACTTAATAAATTTAAATATAATAATACAGCCAAAAATAAAATGTCGAATAAATTTTGCAATCACTCATTTCAATCCCTAGTTACGTGTGTGAGCGTTGAGTGACTCCTTCTACATAGACAAAATTATTTGTTTATACGGAAATGTTCCGCCCATTTTGTGTATGTTGTCATAAAGAGCGCAATCATAATTCTTAGTGTGCGTGCTAAAATATGCGGTTGTGTGTCGTAGTTATTACTTTTGTTTATGTAGTAATTATTTAGGTGGGAGGAGACTGGAGACACAAGGTTTCGAACTAAATTCGCAATCAAGGCATATCCCCCGAATATCCGTGGTTCTGATAGTGAAATATTTTTTGAAATCAATCAATCAAGTGTATTTATTCCATAAAAGCATACATACATATTTTATCCGACTTCCAAAAAAAGAGGAGGTCATCATTTCGGTCAACATGTTTTTTTGTATGTATGTTACGCGATAGCGACACCAATTGATAATCGATTTTGATGGTTCTTTTTTGCTTGGCAGAACATATTTCCGAGGTAGTCTCATATTAATTTCATCGAAATCGGTGCAGTGGGTTTAGAAATATGAAGAAAAGACTATAATTTTCTTTTATGTATTTAGACGCTATAGTGATAGATTCTTATGAAATTCGGCCGAGTGTTTTATTTGTTATTTGAACTTAATTTTAAATTGAATAGTCGGTTTTTGGTTTTCTCCAGAAAATAGATTATCTTCTAAAGGTTCGCTCGGAGACCGTGACACGAGACCGCGACCGGAGACCGCGACAGGCACTTGACACTATGGAATTGTATGGGCACCAGTTCGCGCCGAGACCGCGGCAGGAGACCGAGACACGTGTCGCGAGACATGTGTCGCGGTCTCGGCGCGTACTGGCGCTCATAGAATTCCATAGTGTCAAGTGCCTGTCGCGGTCTCCGATCGCGGTTTCCTGTCGCGGTTTCCTGTCGCGGTCTCGTGACGCGGTCTCAGCGCGAACTTGTACCTTTACGGGTCTAAGGATGCTTAACGTCAGTAATCTAATAACTTACTATATAATTACTGTATTTTTTTGCTCAAATAAAGTTTATTATTATTATTATTAATAAGACTCGTTGTTGTGAAAAATGAAAACGTTTATTATTATCAGATTGTTGATGGATTAAGCACAATTAAACATATTTTTTATAATACAAACGACAGCGGTTTTTCCAAGAGGTGACTCATACTGGCCTCAAACTGACGCTGCCCAATATGGCTTAACTTTAGAGATCATAGTAAAGTTTACATTAAAGCACATTCATTTAAACAAACAATACGGCCAGAAGCGTATTACAGCGTTCTTGAGAATAATAGGCTTAAACAGATACAAGTAACGCGGCACTTCAAATGCCAAAACGTAAACAAACGCACTTAGGTCAAGTAACTATTTTCTGATCTGTGCTTAGGTAACCTGACACCCGTTTTCCCGCCAAAATAGTAAACACGAGTCGTCGCCAGTGAAGCAAGCGGATTGACTGTTTACTCTTTATTTATCGAAAAACATTCTAACAGAAATACTAATTAGGTCTCTAAATCTACAATCGGTATCACGCTATCAAAAAATCAAAGACAACAGAACCTGGTGCCATAACTCTTTATTAAAAACCACAACACAGGAAAACAAATTAAACTTAAGCTAATAAAAAAAACATTTCAATTAGTGGACTCATCGATTACATTGGTCTTTTCCAGGCACACATGCACGGATTGATTGCGAAAGACATTATTGACATATACACTTGATTTAATATACTTACTGTTAATTTATTAAAATGTGTAAATACAACCAAATGAATATAAATACAAATCTTTATTGCCAAGACACATCAATCGGAACAGATTATAAAAATGCTTAATTTTATTTACAAGTAAATACAAAACACGTTCCCAGACTTAGGTTTCGGTCCCACACTCCCTCCCACACTAGGCTCGGTAGCCCGTGCTATGGAAGCCAAGGAACGAATATAAAAACATAGTAGGGGTAGCAAAATTGTTATTTTGGTCTAATCCCAGTTCCAGAAGTAGATGTAGTGTGAGTGTGAGGGTGTGTGTGCGGGTGTGTGAGAGGGTGTGTGTATGTGTGTGAGTTCGTAGTAAGAAAGAGACAGAGACAAAAACGATGTAAAAGTACGAAAAAAGATGAAAATTCGTTAATAGTTATTTGTAAATTGCAATACGATAATAAGATAAGTGACACAGAAGCTGATCACTATTCCCGGTAGAGTTGCATTTAAAGGGATCACTTTATAAGCCGTAAATTTTAACGGAAAAGCTTCCACGTAGTGAATAAACTTCTTTAACTGGCGAGATATTTGTTTATCTGTAAAAAAAGAAAATGTGGTGGGCAAAGTTTTACAATTTAGTAAAAGTACCTACAGCTTAGGTATCGCACATATTAAAATGTAAATTCCAAAGAGTTTACATATACTACGTATAGAGTTAGAATTTCTGCACGGTTCTTCTGTGTCAATCGTAAGCAGATGACGTGGATACTTTCTATGGCAACAGAGT
The DNA here is from genome assembly GCA_017562165.1 of Ectropis grisescens. Taxonomy (NCBI): domain Eukaryota; kingdom Metazoa; phylum Arthropoda; class Insecta; order Lepidoptera; family Geometridae; genus Ectropis; species Ectropis grisescens. The sequence goes on along the minus strand of CM029794.1, from coordinate 13,510,808 downwards.
GATGTGGCGCGACAAAAGTATGTTACTTGCACCAGAGCGACAAGGCAAGAAAGATGCTACGCGTGCTTTCGGTGTAAAGCGTTTGTGCTAGCTCTATACGTAATATATGTAAATTATAACAAAGAACACGGACTCTACTATCTATGATAGTAAAAGCATGGTTTGAAATCGCCTAGGTATTGTGTAGTGGTAGGACTCCGGGCAGAGTCCGCCTGGGGTAGTACGACACCTTTGCCAGTTATTCTACCACCAAGCAGTAATTTACAACCATCACTGTGTACCGGTTTGGGGCCATGTATTCAGCGAAATCACAGGGCTTAGAAATATAACATCTTAGATCTCTGGGTGACGAGGGCAGTGTCGTCCTAGGTAATGATTTGGACTCTACATGTTCCAATAGCTGCGTGTCACTGTGCTGTTATGTGGCAGGCATGTTGCTTACCATCGGGCACATGTACTGCTCATCTCATCAGCCCTTATTTAAAAAAGAAAAAAAAGTGCTCGGCCAAACTGTAAACGCAGGTGCGGCGCGGACCGCGATGTATTCAAACATATGACTATTTTTTATGATCTGATGATTTTTGTATCTATGAAACCATTTGAGTATCTGCTACACAAGTGGGTGGGAGGGACTTGCGGCGCACCGTGGTGGCACCACTCGGCTTATTTTTTTGCTTACTTTTATGTTTTACTAGATGCCCGCCGCGGCTTCGCCCGTGGTATATTATATAGCACTCATCGGGATCCCGTACAAATCCATCGGTGAAAGAATGACTGAAATCGGTTCACTCATTCCTGAGAATATCGATTTCAAACAAAAAACCTCTTCAGCTACCTGCTACGCCATCTGTCGGAAATTGGTCGTACCAACTCAGATTTAGAAAAAAAAATTTAGCAAAGGTTTATATTCAATGCACAGATTACTGAAATTCAATGACGCAATCTTTGACACATGCTGTCATGTGTCATGTCAAAGCACGAAACGTAGGTACGAAAACTCTCAAAAGGGGAATATTTTTTCCCGATTTTGTTACATTCTTGTTTCATGCTTCACTTCAATTAATAGTAGAGTTATTTTCTATAGCCTAAAGCCTTCCTCGATAAATGGACTATCCAATAGAAAAAATAATCTTTCAATTCGGACCAGTACTTCCCGAGATCCTAGCGTTCAAACAAACAAACAAACAAACTCTTCGGCTTTATAATATTAGTATAGATATGTTTACACTTGAACAATTTTTTTTTTACACAATATAGAGGGACGATACGATCAGGACAGGACAGCAGCCTGATGGTAGGCAGTATACCTGCCACATAACAGCACAGTGACACTCAGCTATTGCAACATGAAGAATCCAAATCATTACCTAGCACTGTACTGCGTCACCTCAGAGTTTATACATGTTGAGATGGATGTTTTATCTCTTTGCCCTGTAATTTCACTGAAAACATTGCCCGTCAAACCGGAACACAGTAGTGTTTGCACATTAAGGTGTACTTCCTCAGACAAACAATTGAAGTGCTTATTTCAAAATGTGTAAAACACATCGCATTTGGCTTAGTTAAGGTAATCTAATGGATACAAAATATTTTTTTATTTAATTAACGGATATACTACGTACGGTCGATCTAAACTACCAAAGTTTCGACCGCAATCAACGGCCTTTCAAACGGGATGCGCGCTCGGGTCACTTTGGCACTACGAACAACGAAAATCTGTCCTAGTCAAATATGAAATAAAAATTACGAAAATAGTATTCTATCAAAAAAATAATGACAGATACCGTGGCAATTGCCACGGTATCTTATTGAAGCAACCTTGATAGCTTATTGTGTAAAATATACGTCACTCGCTCGGCTTGTGTTTGCAACATCCCAGCAGACAGTGATGATGGGAACGTAGTTAGTACGAATTCTATTATCGCGATGTATTCAGCCCTGTGGATTATTTGCCAGATCTGAAACATTAATTTTCAGCTTACCCATTAATAACATCGACAGTGATCACAAAATGCGTGACACTACGAAGTGGTTTAGTCCATGCAATTTTTTACATGGAGCGTTTTCGACTTATTGAATTGGACATGCAGCAAGAATTTAATAATATACCATTTGTGCGTATTTCTAAATATTTGTTTTATGTTTTTTTCTAAAGCTTCAGCCAGACTCAGAACCTTCATCACCACTGCTTGCTATCGTTAATGCGCTTTTTTTTGAAGCTGAAATTCTTTAAGGCTCTCAGGGACACAGCTGGTGGTCGTTACACACGGCATAATTATCGCATCGTCTTCGATGTCGTCGGTGTAATACACTAAAGCCCCAGTATGCTGGGATAACGCCACGACTGTCTGTGACTGACTATATTCAGCTTCATCATCATCATCATTCTATCTTAGTCCACTGCTGGACATGGACCTCTCCCATGGCTCGTCACTCAGCCTCATTCAGCTTAGCTTTGGTCTTAATGCCGGCTGAATCGTGCAGCCCTTGATCCTCATTGACTGTTTGGGCGCAGAATTTCGTGCCTCTCTTGTATTCCTGGACCCTGGAATCATTTTTATTTTGATTGTGAACCAAAAAATTTTTTAAATTATAGTATTTAACTAAATGTATAAAATTGAGTCGCAGAAAAGGCAACCCAATACACTTTCACTACTGGACTCGGGCCTTTCTGTGACAAAGAGTCACGGTCATACCACTGGCTCACTGTGGATTGGCGAATGACGCGTGATTCCAAAAGATTCTTGGAATATGCCAGTTTTCTCATAATATTTCCTTCTATGGATAAGCCAGTGATGATGACAAAGTAGGATATCTGGTATTGGAAAAATGTTCAGAGGTCCAATCGGGGTCCAATCCTACAACCTGTATCATCAATCAGGCCTGTAAATCAGACGTTCTGGCCAATAGACAACCACGGCTTCAGAACCACACAACTGTAATTTTATTTTGTAATTTTAATTTTGTCTGATAAAAGTATCTTTCTCAAAATGTTATGGTTCTTAAAAATTTACTTACTGATAAACTTTGGTTCTTCTTTTGGGCCACTTCGATATAAATAAAAGCCAGTACGTCTATGATGTTGAAGAATAAATTGACAACGATCTGCAAAAAATAAATATATTAAATTTTATTTATACATATACAAGGAGCCGCGCGCTGAAAACCAGGCCGACGGGTGTAACGAGACAATAGTTATTTAGTTATTTATTATACAAGAGTGCTAAGTTGCTTTTTAACCGTTTGCTCAATTTTGATGACCGAGGAAGGTCTCTAAAATACAATCACGGTCGCGGCGAGTCATTAAAAAATTTAAATCCTGAGCGTTGGCGAGACAATTAATAGAGTACAAGGTGAAAAACATTTGCACTCGAGCGCAACACGTAACTTTTTATCCCACCCTTTCAATTCAATTCAATTTATTTATTCGAACCATTAATTCAAAAGAACACTTGGTAACGTCAATACAAATTATTGTGTATAGACATAAATAATCTGTGTACATAATAAAATAATACTAAAGAATAATGTCCAATAAAAAATAATCAGCTGTAATTATCATTTAGGTGCAGCTGTAAAAAGGCTTTGTCATGGTGAAAAAACAAAATATCCAAATAATGAATACATACAGTACTTAAACAAATTTACATTAATGTTTAGTATTATTCTACCTTACACGATAGTTCTAATTTTGACATATTCCTTTTCCAAATATTGCTGTCCTTTACAAAATCATCTACAGTGTTATATGCTCATTAGGTAGTTTTTTTATTTCGGTTTTAAACCTAGTTTCATTGAGACCTTCTACTTGCGAGGAACTCACTCCACTCACTCCACTTTCACCCCAGCGAGGAAATGAATAAACTATATTGCAGTCAATTCTGTTGCCGTCAAATAAACTACTAAGTCACTTGAATCAGTCATTTTAGGTTTTATGTTTTCAAGATCCCTGTTTTTAACCTACGTTTTAACATTTACGATTTACAGGGCTGAGGAAGTACTTCTATCCTCCATACGTCGAATCACTCGCTGCGCTCGTGCTTCAATTTTAGGATCCTTCGCTTGCTCGGTCATCAAAATTGAGCACGTGGATAAAAAGCTACTTTGAACTCTTGTATAACAAATAACAATTTTTATCAGAACCGAACAAAAAATACAATTTTTAAATTATATTTTTACCATTTTAATGACAACGTTTTCCCCCACATAGCCCACATTTAGCATTCTACGCCGATAAAGTAGCAGGTAACAACTAGAAATACATATACTCGTATTTGTACTCATCAAAACTTGAAGCCAAGTTAACTTCAACTCTTGGTTTATGGCTTTTATTGTGAACTTACCACCGCTTTATAAGCTTGTTTGAACTTGAACGCAATGTCAGAAATCATCTTGTAAATTTGATGACACATTTCAGTGTTATTATTGTCATTCTTCAAAACGACTATCAACTTCTCAAGGCGGCACTTAGCGATATAAAAAATAAATACAGTTTGAACAAGAATCACATCTCTGGTAGTATATAACCAGAAAAAATACATATTTTTTATGTACCCAGATAGACAACGTTTATAAATTCCACATATGAAAACTGTTAAAATAATTCTTAAAAGACCGTAAAGAAATACTAGAAGCAACTGTTTCATTTCAAAACGATATGATTGACTATCGAAATAAAGTTTAAGGTCGACATTTCGAAATACATACTGCCATCCAGCTACTGTGGTATCACTGTTCAAAGTTATAAATAAAAATATGTTGCATACATATTGAAATACGTAGAAACAATGGCGGAGAGACTTTTCTAAAGTTTCATCTAGAAATGTCTGAATTAAGCAAGCAACGGCCAAGCTCACAGCTACAGTGACAAAAACAAAATTTACAATTTTTGTTATTTTTCGTGATCTAAATGTGAAGAAACCAAAGTTCACTCCGGTCGTGACTTGCAAAATTTTGTAAAACGTTGAATGTATTTTGGAAATTTTTGTTTTTTCTGTTTCGTAGAGCATGATTGTCGTTGTGTTAAGATCGATATCGGGAATACTGAATTTTATTTTGATGAAGCTAATGACTGACTGGTCATTACTGGAATCGCTTCACTGTGGAACTACAACAACACTAGACCCGTAATGAATTAGAATAGTAAATGTAATAAATATTGTTATTGATGCTAGTTATGGCTACAGACTTTTCTTCTTTTATTAGGTAAAAAGTTTCAGAAAGTCATAATTGGGATTTAAAAAAAACAACACATTGATTTTGTTAATTAATTTAATCGTAATTATAGAAAAACCAAGAGTTTTTTTATTGAAAAATAAATTTTATAATATCTACAATACGAAGACATCGAGTCTTTTTCGATCGCAGAAGTTAAGCAATATTGAAGATGGTCATTATTCGTATGGGTAATCATTTGGAAAAAGCGAGTAAAGTACATATATTTATGGTTATTCATACAAAAACGTGTTCTATAACATTTTCACCACCGAATGCTAGAAAATCGTGCCAAAATTGGGGATCAAAAGTATTCAGATACCTACTTCAGAGTATGAACCTAATACCAAGTTTCATTGAAATTGAAACGGCAGTTTCTACGTAGTACGTAGGCCCCTATACAGACAGACGGACATGATAGATAAAAAGTGCCCTTTTGGAATCAGTATCGACTATGGAGTGCCCTTTACAAATAAACATTCAAAATATCTTCAGAATTCTACTTGTTACAGGTTTATTATATAGAACATTATTATACTATTAAATCAACATATCGGAAAAATGTCGTGACCAAAATTATTTAATTTGGTCTATTTCTTCGTATTGGTCTAAAGGTCAGTACAATAAATATTTATGTTTTTCCGACTAATTACGATTAATCTGTTTAGTTTGACAAATAGATTAATGATTTGGTAACAGATTACATCAACCGAACGTACGTGGCTTATTAGCGCATTACCGGCTTTTTAGCTTAATTACAGTAAATTTACATAAACAAAAACTATCGTACTTTACTTTTGTTAGTAATTATTTTTCTCTCGTGTTGTGGAAGCGTCGTCCTCCATCGTCGTCATCATTATTATCGTCGTCAGAAGTCCGGTGTGATCCGGTGTGAAAAGCCATGCTGGAAAATTTGTGTGTATTTTAGTCTGCAGGTGTCGAGGATTCAAGGTAAAATCTTACTCAGTCGCTCTGCAGCTAGATTCGTGCGCGCACGTTTCATATGATAGGAAGAAAAAGTCGTTGCATGGAGTATTGCAAAAATTCGAAATTTTTCTTCAACTAAAATATGGCAGCGCGCCCGCACACAACATTACGATATTATTGACAATACCTCCCACGACATTGACGATAAAAATCTGAAAAATCAGGCGTAACTTACAAGCCAACTGTTATAATAACAACTAAACACTATTCTAATGAGACAGCTAGGTTTTAAAGTAAACAAAGCTAATGCTAATGTAATTTTATAATTTTTGTACGTTTCTGGAAAACCGGTGAACTGAATTTTGATAAAATTTAAACGGGAGCTTGAATGGTCAATGCAGCATGAAGTATGTACGTAAAAAATAATCACCAAAATCGACTTACGATGATCGAAAATACTGCGTAACATATAAACAACAAACACACACAACACTATCCAGCCCCAAACTAAGCAAAACTATAGAAGCCAGATAGCTGATATAGTTCTCATATATATTTTATATACATATACTTATTATTCGTAGAATCAATCACTAAATCGTCTAAATACAAAACGCAATTGGTGGCGCTGTACCGTAAAATATATACAAAAAAAGTGTGCGAATAAGACCGCATGGCAGAAGTGAAAACTAAAATAAGGAATACTTATATTTAAAGAGCACTAAATAATTTAATAATTAAAAATAAAAATTCAAGAAGAATTAGAATATACCCAATAAGCACAGCTACATGAGAATAACATGCGGCTGAATGACTAGTGTATTCATAGCCAACAATAAACAAAAAAACATTTTTTACGCGGGTCGGAAACAGCGTTTGACTAGCAATTTTTTTAATTTTTTTTTTATAGAAATTTCGCTAATAATGCATAAATATGATGCGTATATAGTGCATGTGTAAGTGCTGTGATGAAAACAGGTATCAGTTTATGTGTTAACGTAGTATAAGTGCTGTGATAAAACTGTAATACGAGTATATTACAAGAAAAAATGTTTTTGAAATGGATGTGAAATGCAAATTTAATGTTTCGTGACAAGTTCAATAATTAATGTGGTAAGTATGAAGACCTAAAAGTTAATGTCGCGATAAAAAGACATACATATAATAAACACAGGTACACAGGGACTATATTATTATCTTTCTCGCTCTGACGCGTTTGTTCACTGTATTTTGTTTCTCGCTCTGTCATCCCGAGTTGACCCGAAAAGCTATTAAGTATCATACCCGAGCGTGACGCTAGAATTCAATTCACTGCCCACAAAAAAACTGTCTGCCAAAAGAAGTTTTCACTTTAAAACAAACAAAGAATAGAAAACATCTTTCTTTTTTGAAGTCGATTCACATTAAATTTTAGATTGAAGAATTATTTGAACTTGCTTAAAAAGTATTCAAATCAAATTCAAATATAATATTTCAACTTCAACTTTTGGTTTATGGCTTTTAATAAGTCAGTACCTGGTTGACCGAGCTTTGCTCGGTTTTTCAAAATGATATTTAGGAAGGTACGAATTACGTAGTGATGACTTACTTAGACCTACTTAGATACGAATTAAATGCGTTTATAAAAAGCTAGGATTAGTATAAGATTTTCTCAGAAAAAAACAAGAACAAAAAGAAAAGTCCCGAGTGTAACCATCAGGATTCGAACCGGGGGCTGTTGGCTCCGATGGCGAGCATATTCCGTCTGAGCCATTTAGACTTAAAGAGCAGTGGCGAAATAAGTTATCGTATTCTAGTGACATTGTAGGAGTTTTTCATTGTCTAAAAATGCGCATAAAATGATGTTTAAAAAAAACCTAGCTAGATCGATTTATCGTCCCCGAAACCGCCTGTATACATAGTTTCATTAAAATCGTTCGAGCCGTTGCCGAGATTCAGATTCTTTATATATATACCTATAAGAATTGGGTGTTTAAAGGTATAAGATATTCGTGTATATATTTATTTTCTGTACTAATTTAAGGTGTGAACAATAAAGAGTTTCCATTCATTCATTCGTTCGTGTCAGGTATCAGATAAACGTCATATGTCATATCTTTTTTCTCCTTTCCTGAGCAACTCAGATTGAACTGAACAACCTATATTCCGTCTGCATTTAGGGACTCTTAAGGCCAAAGGAAAGCGCTATAGAAACTCATTATGGGACAAAAAATATTGCTAAAAAAACAATTAGGCCAAAGGAAAGCGCTATAGAAACTCATTATGGGACAAAAATATTACTAAAAAACAATTATTATTGTAGTGGTAGGACTCCTTGCAGAGTGCGCCTGGGGAAGGACCACGCTTTTGTTAGTTATTTCGCCGCCAAACAGTAATATGAAATCATCACTGTACCTATTCTGGTTTGAAGGGCAATGTTTCAACTGAAAATCTCTGGGCGACGAGCGTAGTGCAGTGCTAGGTAATGATATGAACTATTCGTGTTTCAATAGCTGCGTGGCATTGTGTTGTCGATGGCAAGCGTAGCATATCATTAGGCACATGTCCTGTTTGTCTCGTTACTCTACAAAAAAAAAATGTTTTGTTCGTTTGTTGTACTTTAGTAAATGGTAAATACCATTTACTATATCTCTCTCTCTCTCTATCGAAATACTATACCCTTCTCGTGTAACACTTTAATTTATACACAAATACATTTTGTATTTAAGTTTAATCAATTACTACGATAATGTAATGGATGTCATGAAATTAATTGTCGTTGACTGAAATTCAACCCTACTAACATCATTACCACGAAAGTTTGTAATAAATAGTTTACATATACAATACAGGTCTGTGAACAAAATTGATGGGTCAAATGAACCACCAGGAGACTCATGTAAGATGATAGAAGGGTGTAAAATAATAAATTCAGCACTATGCCTTGAAAGCTGTCTGAGTGCAGGTGAAAATAGGGGGTTACAGATCTCGATCATTTCTCCTTGTCACAAGATTTTTGTATGGTATAGCGGAATAATGGATTAGAAGAGGTATTGAAACTGCATGTAACCGATGCCGTACATAATCAAATGACCAAATTTATCCTGAAATCGTCGGAAAATCGTGAATTTTCCGACAAAAATAACAATTAAAATGTTCAATTTTTATGAATTCGGTTACCTCTCCTAATCCATGACTCCACAACACTGCACAAAAATCATGTGACAAGGAGAAATGATCGCGATTTGTAACCCTCTATCTTAACCTGCACTCAGCTGGACAGCTTTCAAGTGACAGCATAGTGCTAATTCTTATTATTTTATACCCTTCTACCATCCTGCAAAGATCTCATAGTGTTTCATTTGACCCATAAATTTTTTTCACGGGCCTGCAGTCTAATATACTACGTATAGAGTTAGATTTTCCGCACGGTTCCTTTGTACCAATCGTAAGCAGATGACGTTCATCTATACTAATATTATAAAGAGGAAAGATTTGTTTGTTTGTTTATTTGTAATGAATAGGCTCCGAAACTACTGGACCGATTTCAAAAATTCTTTCACCTTTGGAAAGCTACATTACCCCCGAGTAACATAGGCTATATTATATTTTAAAAAAAAATAGGAATCCTTACTAAAACTCCAATAATGTAACATAAGGTGTAAAAAAAGACCTGAAAAATTCCTTACGTCGCGTGCGCTGCGAAAACTATTGATGATAGAACAAAATCATTTACTACGACTTTGCAGATCTCATCATTATCTACAAAAAGTGTCGCGACAGCATATGTCTAAATATTATAGTTATTTTGTCACAGTAAGCAGTTTTTTATTCTAAAATATTAATTTATATATGCCGCCTCTTGAAAAGGCTCTTCATTTGTACCTTGGTATTAATCCTTATCCAAATAAATTACTTTATATTCAAGACGGCTTTAATACCTTTTTATAATTTTTTACATTTCATTCGGAAGATATCACGAGTTTAAAAATGCAAGTATTAGAAAAAAGTCGCGTGGTTGTCGCTCACCGCGCTCAGCTAGCCAGCATGCGATGTAGGCTCCATGTAAGCGTCACTGGGGTACGGGGGGGCAGTCAATGTAATAAAATAAAGTGCCGCGCGGCTCACTCGCGCGATCGGCTCCCTACGCAGCGGTCGTGTGCGTGATCGTATGATTTTAGCTTGAAAAAATTTTGAATTCGTTTCGTAGGTAAATAAGTATATGATAATAAATATTATATTTTAATGTAACTATTCAAACTGCTTATAGTAGTATTTTATGGGTATTCCTGTTCAAAAATTTAGTAAAAGGTAGTTTTCTAAGCCCATATTTTTAATTATCTTTCAATAAGTACCTACTACTTACCTGATAATAAATATTATATTTTAATTATTCAAACAGCTTCGTACTTCATATAGTTCAATAAGCAAAAATTTAGTAAAAGCCTGTTTAATTATTTATTTCCTTCTATTTTTCATTTTATAATGCCCAAAAATGCCAAAAAGATCAAGATCTCAACTTTCTAAGCATAGTTCCCAGGCGAGGGTAATAAAAATACGGCGTAATGAGGAATCTTCATCAGAAACTGAAAATCGCCTTGCAAGTCGGAGATAATACGCGTCGCAATCGCGTGCTAGAGAGTCAAGTATCGAGCGTTCGCAGCGGCTTGCTGAACAAAATTTTATCACTGGCCCAGCAGCTGGTCAACTAGCTCATATACCGAGGATACCGATGATTCCAACTGATCTGCCAATCCCTTTTAAACGACTTCAGTTTCCGGTGAAATCATCTTTCGCGTTAACTATTAACAACTCCCAGGACCAAACCTTCGAATTATTAGGGATCGACCTACGAGAAGAATGTTTCACTCATGGCCAACTGTATGTTGGCCTATCACGTATCGGAGCTCCTGAAAATCAATTTATTTTGCTGCCACAAAATAAAACTACTTCAAATATCGTTTACAGGGAAGCTCTGACTCACTAAAACTAATGGCTTTTGTTTTGTAAATAATATTATATATGTATAAAATTTTAAAATAAAAAAATACAAAATAAACATAAAATTCAAACTTTCTTTATAATTTTACTTTTTTTTTAAACCCGATACAAAAAAAAGGGTGTATGTGTATGTACCCGTGCAAAGCCGGGGCGGGCCGCTAGTACTTTCTATGGCAACAGAGTGATGTGCTGCGACAAATCTATACGTAGTATATGTAAGCTATTTGGTTTGTATAGATGTATAGATGTTGCTCTTACAAGCAATAACTTCCAAAGGGATACAAACAGATAGACAATAGTCTAGAACATAGGCTACTTTTTATATTTTTTTATAATATAGAGTGACAAGACGAGCAGAACATTGACCTGATGGTAAGCAACATGCCTGCCAATAACAGTACAGTGACTCGCAGCTATTGGAACCTGAACAGTCCAAATCATTACCAAGCACCGCACCGCACTGCTCTCGTCACCTGGAGAACTATAGTGTTTTATCTCTTAGCCCAGAAAACTAAGAGTATTGGTAATTACGCGGGTGAAACTACGAACGAAAAAACTTTGGGAAATGAGGAAAATTTTCCCTTTCTCTGTTTAACACATCTCCAGTGGAAATCAACCTCGAAATTCATTTTCTGCCATCGTCCACAAAAAAGAAATCAAAATGGACGGGCTGATAAATTAATATTTAAAATTAATTATCCCCTGACGGCATTAAGGTAACTGTTTTGCTCTGTCTGGCTTCCGACCCTAATGAGACTATTAATATTTAGGCACCTCCAACGATAAACTAGATAAAGATGTATGAAAACTAGAGTGAGAAAAAAATTGGCAGTCGGCAGGCAGGCATAGGAACTGCCAATTCAATAGAAATGAAAACTTATAACTCAGAATTTTAAAGATTACTATGGAAACTACGCGGGCGAATCCGTGAGGGCGTGGCCATAAGCATGGCCATCTAGAATGGCCAATGGGAATTGCTGACGCATTTCTAGACGGGCAATGGCCATGATCTTAAGTTTACCCGAATATGTCTTAAATCAATATAGAAGATAGGATTCAATTCACAGCCCATGAAAAATCTGTCTGTGGTACCCCAAAAGACATTTCACTTCGAAAATCGGCAGCTATATGGACTGTTGATAGACAAACATGGTAATGTCAGGCAGCGACAGCGTAGCGTTGGAGCGGCGTCGGAGAAGCAGAGCGGAATGTGAACGTTAGATTTTGCACTTTTTGGATGGTGGGGCATATTGTGAATACGTGTTACAACCAACCATAGTATCAGTATGGTGGGACATGTTGTGAATACGTGTCACAGTCAAGCATAGTATCAGTATTGTAGGACATAAATGTGAATACGTGTCACAGTCAAGCATAGTATCAGTATCGTGGGACATATTTAATTGGATAACGGGACACTCACGCATATACGGTTAGTCAATCCGACTCGAGTTTCCGAGTGACCGACCGTATATACGTGAGTGTCCCGTTATCTAATTTGTAACAACCACGTTAATTTTAATACTAAAATGATGACACATATTGTGAATACGTGTCATAGTCAAACATAGTATCAGTATGGTGGGACATATTGTTAATACGTGTCACAGTCAACCATAGTATCAGTATGGTGGGATATATTGCGAATACGTGTCACAGTCAAGCGTAGTATCAGTATGGTGGGACATATTGTGAATACGTGTCACAGTCAAGCATAGTATCAGTATGGTGGGACATATTGTGAATACGTGTCACAGTCAACCATAGTATCAGTTTGGTGGAACATGTTGTGAATACGTGTCACAGTCAACCATAGTATCAGTATGGTGGGACATATTGTGAATACGTGTCACAGTCAACCATAGTATCAGTTTGGTAGAACATGTTGTGAATACGTGTCACAGTCAAGGATAATATCAGTATAGCTATACAAGTGGTGTATTGTACATTATCGTTGCTGTTTCAGCGCTACGCAAACATTGATACTTAGTTTACAGTTACCGAACATGTTTTAATCGTCAATGAGAATTGTTTACTTACACACAAAAAAAATGTTTTCGTATACGCAGGTCGTAAAGGATATCATTCGGGTTCTATGGGAAACAAATATTTATTGTGATAATACATCTTACACAGGGCTCAAACACTGTCCGTGTTTGCACCCTGTCTAATCTATAATAATATTGTAAAGCTGAAGAGTTTGTTTGTTTGTTTGAACGCTAGGATCTCGAGAAGTACTGGTACGAATTGAAGGTTCTTTTTCTATTGAATAGTCCATTTATCGAGGAAGGCTATAGGCTATAAAACATAACGCTACTATTAATAGAAGCGGAGCATGAATCAAGAATGTAACAGAATCGGGAAAAATATTCCTTTTTGAGAGTTATCGTACGTTTCGTGCTTTGACAAGACACATGACAGCATGTGTCTAAGATTGCGCCATTGAATATCACAGATTACATACCTCTTGAACATAAAACCTTTGCTAATCTTTCTTTAAAATCTGAGTTAGTACGACCAATTTCCGACAGGTGGCGTAGCAGGTAGCTGTAGTTTGTGTTTTGTTTGAAAGCGATATTGTCAGGAATCACTGAACCGATTTCAGTCATGCTTTCACCATTGTATATTATGTACGGGATTCTGATGAGTGCTATATAATGTACCACGGGCGAAGCCGGGGCGGACATCTAGTATTTTATAAGTAAGTTATAAGTTTTCATCCTGGTCGACAGTCACTATGACTGCCAATTTTTTTTTGTACTGTCACCTGTCAAATCTAATCGTATATTTGCTAGAAACATGGTTTTTAGAGTCTGGCTAACGAAAGTAGATACTGGATTTTTTACAAACTTTTTACATGACAAAGTAGATACTGGATTTTTTACAAACTTTTTACATGACAACACTTAAGTGTTTCTACCATCGGGTATTTACCCTACAAATTGGGATATATTAAACAGAAAGTACTTAGGGACACTTGATTCCACAAAGGCATTTTTAAAACAAACTTATTTAAACATTATATGAAATAAGTCTTAAAAAATCGTTCGTGTTCTAAAATTTTATTCATCAAAAATAAGAACGAAGTATGTACGTGTTGGCGATTATTTCAAGAGCAACACTAAGCCTTAAGTTGGCCTAGTAAATATATTATTTAATTACAAAATTGTATTGAAGTTCTAACATTTTTTTATTTTAATATCATTAGGTATCATGTATGATACCTAACTTGGGAATCGTCCGTGAGCGCCGAAACGCGACTGATCAGGCTTGCCGAACGGCGCGCTATATATATGGTAGATATTAAAACATAGTGAATAACTGATACTTTTATGCTATAACTTTTAGTGGCTTTCGTTGAGTACAAAATTTAGTTAAAAAAAGTTAATTAGTTTAGTCATAAACTTGAAAAAAATTGCACCAGATTAGATCCTTAACTATTACATATATTTTTTTAAAGTTATTTTATTTTAGAGAAAAGCTTGTGCAATTTTATTTTAAAAAAATCCGCGATTATCCGAAAGATTTGGTAGAATCAGGGTATGGTAGCTCAATCTTTGACGCAACAAAATGGAGTATTTTTGGTGTTTCATAGTAGGTTTGTGTTTTTTTTGGCGAAATTTTCAGTTTAGGGATGCCATGCTGATATATTTTAAATTTGCCGCACTTTGTCAGTATCAACTTTCGTTAGCCAGACTATACATAGTACATTTACTGCAGTGTACAGATGTAATTCAAATTTTGCATCACATTGATATAAATCACCTTGTATAACCAAATAAGTGCCCTGATCACCTTGAAATTGCGATGCAGCGCTGCGTGCGATGTAGGCTCCTCCCCACTACTTTTACGTCATTTCCGCTGATTTCAGGGCTCGTGTGTAGAGCGTTTATAGTCTAACTGTATTACAAATTTTAACTCGATCTGTGAAGAAGTTCCAACATGACTGAGCAACAAAGATTCAAACATACAAACTTTAACATTCACAAAATTAGTTGGCAGTATAATTTACTAATATTTATACTTTCAAACTCCCTACAAAAATGGTACCTCATAATTTTCAACAGTGCCCGTCTAGCTATCTTGAACCAAGCCACATTTTAATTAAACTAAAATATCAACAGCTTCTTTATATCTATTTTTAAACCCTCACTGCGGTATTTTGGACAAAAAGTTTAATTTGAAGTAACATCTTTAGAACTAGTTAAAATAGTTACTTAAGTATCAACCTATGTACAAATAAGTCTCCAAAACACTTGCCAACTTTAATCGCAGTGTCTGTGAACGTTCGAGAACCAAGCGAGAGTTATAAAGATTATCTCACGAGCGCTTCTGAGAAAACGATGTACCAAAAAGGGGTTACTAAGAGTCCTCGATTTCTTTTCTCGCTTCGTTGATAATTATTTTACAGGCTGGAGATCGAAGGTTTCCTAACTTACGTCTTCACTTTTTATTTGATGTAAGAACCTTATCGCGTAATTTGTGTACCCAACAGTTACGAACGAATGCATAGTAGGTACCTAACCTCGGTATCATTATTATCGCAATTATTTCCGATCACTTCTACTACTTTCACACAAAAATTGCATCGTAATTGATCTATGTTCATCATCATCATCATAATCAGCCGCAAGACGTCCACTGCTGAACATAGGCCTCCCCCCTAGATTTCCACAACGGACGGTCCTGCGCAACCTACAACCAGCGGTTTCCAGCGACCTTTGTGAGGGCATCTGTCCATCTAGTGGGAGGCCGTCCAACACTGCGTCTTCCGGTTCGTGGTCGCCACTCGAGAACCTTTCTTCCCCATCGGTTGTCAGTTCTGCGAGCGATGTGGCCTGCCCATTGCCACTTCAGCTTGCTTACTCTTTGAGCTATGTCGGCCACTTTCGTTTTTTTGCGAATATCCTCATTACGGATTCTGTCGCGCAAAGAGACTCCGAGCATAGCTCTCTCCATAGCTCGCTGTGTGACTTTGAGCTTCGTTATGAGGCCCACAGTGAAGGACCACGTCTCAGTTCCATAAGATATCACTGGCAACACGCACTGGTTAAAGACTTTCGTATTTAGGCATTGGGGTATTTTGGACTCAAAGATGTGCCGAAGTTTCCCGAACGCTGCCCATCCGAGTTGGATCCTTCGCTGGACCTCTTAGTCGAAGTTGGATCTACCTAATTGGATCTTTTGATCCAGGTAGACGTATTCGTCAACAACTTCGAGTGTGGTATTCCCAACAATAACCGGTACAGGTGAGACATGAACATTTGACATGACCTTCGTCTTGTCCATATTCATCCTCAAACCTACCTGTTGGGACACTCTACTGAGGTCCCTGATCTATGTTAATGGCTTAATATTCATGGCTAAATTTAGTGACTTAATTCAAATCCAAATTTAGAAGCAAGGTTCATCAACTGAAACATGCAGTTCTCGCTGCTAAATTTAGTATGCTAGTTAACTGAATGTTATTTCACACCACAGAATTTGTAGCGACTAAATTCAGTCTACTAAACTTAGCCAGTCTAATAAGTATTTTACGGTTAGGAGCTACGATTACATAGGTAAGGGACTGACAGGCATGTCCAACTGGGTACTTGTAGAAAAATTATTCAAGAACCGACATTTTATGCTTACTGGGGCATTAGCAGGCTTAAAATGCATAGATGAAACAAAAAAGTATCACAATATCTAAATGTTACATTTAAAAAACACATTACATAAGTTGCACCCCTAAAACACCTCAACGGATAACATAACATAATTTTTCCGCGCCATCTTGATGCAACTTTTATCACATTGCAAATTATTTTCTCGTAGTAGGCATTTTCTAAAGTGAAAATGTGGAAAAGCTTTCGCTCCGAGCTCTGAGACGTCAGTTGATTTCCAACCGCAGGGGAGGACGCTCGCTTCCGCTCCCCAAATACCGCGAATTCGAACGAAAACTCGTTCGCGCATTCGAAATTTGAATTTCTTGTTCCATTTTTGTTTTGGAAAATGAGTTTTGATGTTAAGTTGTGTCATGACTTGGTGTTTTGATGTTCTTTTTTGGATAGTTTTTGTGTTAGTGCCATAATGGATTCTTTTTGGAGACTGTTCTTGATTTTGTGTTTAGTTTTCACTGGTAAGTACAAATGCGCCCGTATTATAAAAAACTTAATTAAGTAATTTTTTTCGTCCTTTGGGTTTTTTCGACGTCGAGAACTCTTTTTTATTTACTTTGAATTTTCCCAAAGATCAGGAAGAGGTTCTTGGCTCGTATCAACATTACCTATATATTTTTACTACGACAGATAAAACGATTTTCTAACAATATTTCAAAACACTGAGTAAATGCATGAAGTGCAAAACAAAAATTTTCAATTTTTATACATTATGAAAAGTTTCTCAAGTTTGTAATTAACATAAACATTCTACTAAATACTTCACTACGAAAACTCATGTGATTGTTTCATATTTTTAATTTATCCCTGTTTTGAACTTAGAAATGATGAATTTTTGATTTCACTTTTCTGTGTTTTTCCGACTAGTAGAGATTGGTACTTAGCTCTGCATTTTTATGCTAACCCTGGTAAAGGCATTAAACACAGGACGATAAAAAATGCATTGTCAGTTTCAGAAACAAGTCGTTTTCCAAATTACCTAATAACAAAACACTTTGTGAAGTGATGATGGATGATTTATTCTATGCTAAAACGAATGAAATGATTTAAACAAAACTTTACTTAAAATATAAACTTTATTTCATTATAAACTTTATTTAATCGTAAACTTTATTTCATTATAAACTTTATTTCATTATAAACTTTATTTCGTTATAAACTTTATTTCATTATAAACTTGATTTATCCTTCTAATATTATAAATGTCAATGTATGAATGTAGGATATTGGGATGTTTGTTACTCAATCACGTAGTAACGTTTAAATGGATCTGGTTGAAAATTAGAACACAAATAAATTATAGTCTGGAAAAACAAGGCTACTTTTTAACTAGGGAATTCTAAGGTAACGGGAAATACGCGGGTAAAACCGAGGGGTGCTATTAGTAATACATACATTTGAACTTCAATTATAATGTCTTATAATGACAAAATTTTAACTTAATTCATGTAATATTTAGTTAAAGAAATAACAAAACTGATTATTTTCTCGTAAAAAAACGAATTTCACGAGAAAATATACAAGAAAAACAGTTTTCCGAAACAGAGTTAATCTTTTGACAATACCAAGCTAGTTTGTATCTAGTTGGTGAAGTCTTATCTAGGGTTGAAAGCAATTCTAATCTGTGGAATGCGTTGCCGGAGAGGGTTTTCCCGATGGTTACAGGGTTTGGTGTCCTCAAATCGAGAGTGATTCGGGTTTTTCTTGATAAGAACGCTCCATCTTTGATCGCATCGTCGCTTAACATCAGGCGAGATGTAAGGTGTAAAAAATAAAAGTTAAAAATAAACTTTCTTCTTTCAAAAAAAATATGAAAGTGCAGGCGCCTATGGGGCACTTACCCTTACTCACTCAATTATTCTACCGCCAAGTAGTATCATGAAAAAATCACTGTGTTCCTATTTGAAAGGCAATGTTTCTCGTGAAATTACAGTAGTAGAATAAGAGTAGATATCGAGAGTAGAGACACATTCGTAGAAGATAAAAAATGAACTAAAAGTTTACGCAACTATTATTCATTTTTTATAGTATTGTGGTATAACCCTAAGTTTCCTATATAAAATTGATGATTATTGTAATAAATCCAGTCTTAAAGATGAGTTCGAGTGTTTCATTCCTGTCCTAATAGGCCACACCTTTACATGGCGACTGCGACAGGACCGTGATGATAGGCTACATCTTTACAGTATAGCACTCTATAGACAGACTCGAGACGAGCAAGCCATGCGCCTGATGGTAATCAACATGGCTGCCCCTAACAGCAGAGTACCACGCAGCTATTGGAATATGAGTAGTCTAAATCATTACCTAACACTGCATTGACCTCATCACCCAGATATAAAGATGTTTTATCTCTATGCCCTGCAATTTATCTGGGAACATTGCCCTTCAAACCGGAAGACAGTAATATTTGCATATTACTGCTTAGAGGTAGAATAACTGACAAAGGTGTGGTACTTCCCCAGGCGGACTCTGCAAGTAGTCCTATTAGTACCAAGTCCCAGATATTTCGATACAGTTCCACGTAACATGTCCATGGAGAAACTTGGGTAATCTTCCAATTCAATTAAAATTTTAGTTTTTCGTCCAACAGTTGCGACCTCATGTAGTCGAGCGATCCTGGCCAAATTTCTCATTTGGCCAATTTGAAAAATTTGGTCGCGTCATTTTTATGACCAAATTGCTTAAACAATGACTCTGTTTTATTGTTGACGGCACAAAAACTAGAAAGTAGAAGTTAAAATCGACTTTCGTAAAAACAAAATTTAAACTGTAGACTCTTACACGATACCCAAGTAGAAATACCCTGAGAGATTTATTCATATTCATTTATTCATACAGGAAGTACACGTCAATTTTACAGTGAAACTATATATTAATTATAAGTTAGTACAATTACATTGATTGATTGACTTGATCTTAAGACACCCAAATTAAAGTAGTAAGTAGTTGAAATTTGATCCAATCCAAATTTCAATCCAATCCAATTTCAGCTACTTACTACTTTAATTTGGGTGTCTTAAGATCAAGTCAATCAATCAAAATCAAGAAATAAGGGGACTAAAAGCTTACTAATAGTTTAAGTAAGTCGCGGACTACAACCCGAGATAGAGCTTTTTAATACATACTCATAAGTATCCCACAAAATTTTCCCACTGCTGGAGTTCGGGTCTATCTCTCACAAGGAGAGAGTATATGCCATAATCCACTACGCTGACACAGTGTTGTTTTGTGGATGACGCATGACCTCGGAAGACTCTTTCTAAGAAGAAGAATATTTCTATATTTCGATTTCATCATGATTTTTCTTTTACCGGATGTTTGAGTAAATTAAAAAATTAGGAAGCTTGTTTACATATACATGTAAAAAGGTTACACTTTTTTGTTAGTTTTTTAGGTGATTGCGTAAAACCTTTATCTAAAACTCTATAAAGGTTTACTGTTATGATACCATCGTTGAGTCTGTCCGGTGGATAGCGTACTTATTTCTCGAGGGGGAGATCAGACAGAAAATATTATATCACGGCACGAGTTTAATAAGAGCAAGGTTTAAATTTGAAATTGGATTGTGGATAATTTATATGTCGCAGCCGACCGGCTTATTCAGACGTTTGATCAACAGTCTAGCCTCTTTTTAGCGGTTTTGTGGCATGGATCCACCAGTGGGCCCGCTTCTTCTATTTGATTTTAAACAGAAATTCTAATAGATTGAGTCCGTAGTTGTTTAATTTTTGCAAGTTTAATTTAAGTAAAGAAAGGAGTAAGTCAGCTTCTGGATGATATTCAGCCCGCTAAGCTGATGAAATAGATCGTTGACATTTAATTACTTGCGTAATATCTTAATTTAGCACCACTTTCTGGCACCTAGTACCGCAGCTCCCAAAACTCTAAAAATGACATTGGCAAACAACATGAAATATTTGAATTTTCTAAATCAACCTGACCTAGATATTTTACATTTATTTTTAAAGTATTTTATATAAATAATTTTCTATGGCGGATGTTTCATCTTTTTTATTACTGTCACATGTTCATACTACGAATGGCCTGAACATTAGTCAGCCAGTTTATTAAATGTTGTAACAAACGATACGGTGGAATATGATTCAGGTCGCTACTTAAATAGCCGGTTTATTACGTAATAAGCTAGGTTATGAATTGAACAGCTGATTTAGCTAGTTGCCTGCGACATATAAGTACATTGTTTCAAGGTGATTTGCTTTTACTTTGTGTTTGTTATCTTGGTGAAAGTTGAACTAATCCGGAGTATTATTATCTAGTGACGTTTCATCAAAATAAGTTCAGCCGTTTAAAAGTTATTAGCTGTTTTGTTAGCCGCGGTAGGAATCTCAGAAGTATAAGTAATATTTGCTTGCCTACATCAAACAATTTTTATTAGTATCAGCATTACTCCCGTTGGAAGCCGGGGCAGGTCGCTAGTAATTTGATAAAACAAAATAAAACGTATCCTATATTTTTCATGCCTTTCCATAATTTATCTGACATACTAATTAGAATTAGATATAATACATATTTTGGACCCCGTAATCATTCCAATTACGTTGGGGTATTTTAATGTTTTATTTTTGCCATATTCCTACTCTAAGAAGATGCACACTACCATACACCGTAATCGTACACAGTGTGGCCATTAGGTGAAACTATCGCTTGTGACAAAAGTCTCACGCCATAACTTTTTACGATTACGTCCTGTCCAGCTGAAACGTTCCGTCTGATAGCGCCACAAATAACATCTGTGGGTCTCGTAGGTACCACTATGAGTATAGTCGGACGATTCTGTATAAGTAAACTCGATGCTAAGTTCGATGACTCTCTCTGTTGTAGAGACCAAACCATGGACGTATAAAAAAGTCGGACTTAGTCTCGCTAAAACAAAAACTGTGTCACTAGAGTTGGCCACATTTGCACGTATGCGTGGTAAGGTTGTCACTTGTCACTGATAGGCTGACTCTCACACTTTTTTATCCGTCCATGGACCAAACAAACAAATTCGAGGCCACTTGCAGGTACATTTATTTGCTAGCAACGCCTTACGCTGTCCAAGTCATGACCTAGCCTAAAATGTCACCCGAAGATATATGGTGTTTTAACTCTTAGACCAGTAATTTCTCTGGAAACATTGTAGACTACAGGGTACAGGTACAGCATTGGTACCATACAGTTTCAATACCTCTTCTAACACATTATTTCTCACCGCCGTACAAAAATCATGCAACAAGGAGAAATGATAGAGGGTTGTAACCCCCCTCCTCAACTGTGCTCAGTTGGACAGCTTACGCTTGCTAAATCTTATTACTTTATACCCTTCTATCATGCTACACTGATCTCGTGGTGATTCATTTGACCCATACATTTTGTTCACGGGCCTGCAGTCTATTACCCTTTAAACCGGAACACAGTAATGTTTGCACACTACTGCTTGACGGCAGAATAACTGGCAAAGGTGTGATGAGTCCTACAACTATCAGATAGGTACAAAGTTCGTTGACTTTCTCTGTTTTTGCATGATACCAAAACTCATGGCCACTTGCAAGTGTACTCGTATTTATTTATTTGCAGCCCCCGTAGCCTCCAAAACGCACTGGGCTTAACGTAGTGATACTGCTATTTGTAGATATGTCCCAGTTAGACTCAGTGCTGTGACTACGTTTATGAGACGCAGTGTAAAGTTATAGAACTGCTATAGTTTCTGTTTTCTTATAGTTAAAACTTGGATGGCTTGTAAAATAAACGAAACCCTTCTAAATTATCATACAGCGTAATATTGCTGAACATCAAAGTGAAACGAAACGCAAATCATTTTATTCATCATCACCATTATCGTCAGCCGCAAGACGTCCACTGCTGAACATAGGCCTCCCCCTAGATTTCCACAACGAACAGTCCTGCGCAACCTGCAACCAGCGGTTTCCAGCGACCTTTGTGAGGTCATCTGTCCATCTACTCAGAGGCCGTCCAACACTGCGTCTTCCAGTTCGTGGTCGCCACTCGAGAACCTTTCTTCTCCATCGGTTGTCAGTTCTGCGAGCGATGTGGCGTGCCTATTGCCTCTTCAGCTTGCTTACTTTTTTAGCTATGTCGGCCACTTTCGTTCTTATGCGAATATACGGATTCTATCGTGCAAAGAGACTCCGAGCATAGCTCTCTCCATAGCTCGCTGTGTGGCTTTGAGCTTCGTTATGAGACCCTTTATTAACAAGAACAAAATTAAAAACTTTGATTTAACCCCGAATGTCTTGGAAAACTGTAATCTTTCATTTGATACCCTTATTGAGGGAGTTGTGAATAAAAGAATGTAATTCACCATTTTGTGGCGGCGCAGTATCGCTCTACTTAGTCTGTGGGCGGCGGCCATCTAGAATTTAAGTCTGTATAGTCCTTTGGTAGGTGGTCAATCTCTGTCATTTGATAACCGTATTGAGAGAGGTTGAAAAATTATTTTATCCGCCATATTGCGGAGGCATTTAAGTTATTACGGTTGAAATGAGACTTTTTGGCACTGGGAATAAAGTACATATTTGTTATTTCACCAAGGTCTTGTGTTTCAGCAAGAATCCAGCGGGGACCTAACTAATTTGTATAATTTGTATAATTATTAATACGTGAAACTATAAAATTCTACCCAAAGTTAGCTACATGTAAACTCGATTTTACGAAAATTGTGCGGATAGAGTAGTATTCAATTTCGCATACATTACTTATAATTTATCTAGAGAAGGAGAGCAGAATACTGATATTGCTTAAAATTTTGCATAAAATATTTTGCAATGTTGGTGAACTAAGTTATAAGCTAAACATTTCAAGTCTTCGTGATCGTTCGAAAAACCTGATTTTCGAAAAAAAAATAGTATCTCGTTTTTTTGTAGTTGTCAATTTTATTGAGTTTCGGGACGAGCAGGATATAGGCCTGATGGTAAACAGTATCCCTGTCCATGACAGTATAGTGTCAATACAGTGGAACATAAAGAGTCCAAATATTACTTAGCACTGCGCACCGCGCTCGTAACTCAAAGAAGTATGATGTTTTATCTCTATACCCCGTAATTTCTCTGGAAACATTGTCCTTCTAACCAATACTATTTGGTGGTTGAATAACTAGCAAAGGTGTGATACCTACCCATTCAGACTCTTATATTAATTTTAATAATTTATCGATTCAAATTTGCGTACCTTAAATTTATACCATACACCTTAAAATTCAGTAAAAGGAAAGGCGACAATTGCCCACAAATATTTAAATATAACGCAGGTCCCGTAGGCAAAATCGTGAAGAAAATATTACTTTAAGGATATTACTACGAAGGGGCTCGCATAGTTATGTGACGTTTTGGGGTATAAACGGTACCCGACTTAACAAATGGCGGGGTTTGGACGTTTCTTTGGGCAGAGAGCATGGACATATTTTACTGTGGGTGGATAAACTGCGGCGTAAGACTCTGATATTTTACGCGTTTGAATATTAATCAAAGCTACTGTTTTATTACAGTCGATGTTTCTTATTCGTAGTAGTGAAATATTATTTTTCTTAGTAGTCGAGTTTGATGCAGGGTACAAATGGAAAGTACCATCCATTGCTAGTTATTCTACTGCTAAGAACTAACTGGAATATATTTCAGTGTTGTGGTTTGAAGGGCGATGTTTCAAGAGAAATCATAATATACTAGAGGCCCGTTCCGGCTTCGCTTCGATATTATTATATAAAGACTATTAATCGAAATAAAACTACCCTATCTTTCAAGCGAGATCAAACTGCATACGGTGTGCAAATTTGATTTAAATTGGTTGAGTACATAGTTTAGGAGCACATGTGTGCAAATTTGATTAAAATTGCTTGATTCGTTTAGGAGTGCATCGCGGACAAACATTTTGTATATATTAAGATTTTGTAGGTATTGGTGATGTACAAAGAGTTTACATACACTACTTACAGAGTTGGCACAAACGCTTTACACCGAAAGGACGGGTAGCATCGTTCTTGCCTTGTCGCTCTTATGGAAGTGTCATACTTTTGTCGCGGCACATCACTCTGTTGCCGTAGAAAGTATGCACGTCATCTGCTCACGATCGACACAAAAGAGCCGTGCGGAAAATCACTTTATACATAGTATTTGTAAACTCTATGATGATGAACATTGATAGGCAGTTATTTTAACTATTCTACTTCAAAAAACTGAATATACTCATACCTACTACCACAGATTAAATACCTTCCTACTACGCTGTTATGGCTAGGTGTGTTGATATGGAGCCTGTTTTGATTTTTCCATCATTCCCAAATTTAAAAAATCTATCATATATTATATTGGAATAGGCATTCTACTAATATTTTAGTATTATTTAGATATTTCTAACTCAATCACAGCGGAACGCCTAAATGGGTCGGGTTGAAATAATCAAAAGCGGAAGTTTAAAAACTACGTGTTAAATTGTAATCAACAGAAGCCTATTTATGTTTAAAAGTCGCGTATAAAGAGAAAAATACACGGCTAAAAAACGCCTAAAACCAAATCTTTTAGTCCGAAGCACGACGTCACAGAAAGTTACAAACCTTTCAAGAGCTCAGATTCACAGCTTAGGGTGCTCTCAATAGCGGCGAGATGTAACCTAGATAGCGCCGTGTGAATACCCCCGCAAGTGCTTCTGCGTTTTATTAGCAAAGTGCTTGGAAAACTGTAATATTGTTAAGAACTTTTATATTAGTAAGAATGGGTATGTTCAAGCTGTTTCTATGTCCACTTAGAGGATTTAAGCTTTAGTAATAACATGTATACATTTTCTTTAAAGATTGTTATAACATCCACACTTGTGGACCTACTTGTAGAAATAGCTTATAGTCTAAACAACCCACTAAATGTTCCCACTGCTAGAACTCCACCACATAATCCATTACACAAGCCAAGTGCGGGTTTTTACAGTCACTTAGTGGGCTACTATGCTATTGTATATTCTCCATCAAAATTCGTATCAATACGTCGAAATTCAACATCACTGCAGTCCCAATCGGCTGTGGTAGATTAATAACGCCCGCTGAGAAATCAGAAATATTTCAACACGGAGCTGTTTGCGTCGCCGTGTTGATTCAGTTACAATCATTGTTCGTATTTACAGTTTGAATAAGTTATTGCTCAAAAATAGTATACACTACTTTGATTAAATTATTATTTCGTCATTTTATTGGAAGATATCTTTGATAGAGATAGATTTTGAATCTTTGAATGAAACGTTTCATTTAGTAATCTAATTAAGTACAGTAAGAAGTTTATTTGAACAGTTACAGAACTATTAATTAATATTTCAACGTTTCAACTTCAGTAATATTTTAAAGCGGAAAGATTTGTTTGTTTGTTTGCAACGAATAGGCTCCGAAACTACTGGATCGATTTGAATAATTCTTACACTGTTATAATCCTACATTGTCTGGGGTGAACATAGACTATATATTTTTTTGGAAAATGTTAAGGATCTGCATGGAATTTTGATAAGGGAACCCAAGGTGGCGAAAAAAATCCAAACAAGAACAAAATTAAAAAATTTGATTAACCCCCGACTACCTTAGATTTGTTATCTGTACAACATTCTACTAGTCAAGCCCTTTCATTTGATACCCATATTAAGGGAATTGTGAAAATGGAAATGTAATTCGCCATTTTGTGGTAGCGGCCATCTTGGATTTGAAATTTGTCATAGTGCAAAGTATTCTACTAATCAAGCCCTTTCATTTGATACCCATATTGAGGTAGTAGTGAAAATATTATATAATTCGCCATTTTGTGGTGGCGGCCATCTTAATTTGAAATTTGTTATAGCGTTTAGTACTCTGCTAGTCAAGCCCTTTCATTTGATACCCATATTGAGGTAGGTTGTGAAGAAATATTTTGTCCGCCATTTTGTGGAGGCGGCCATTTTGAATCGATATTAACCAAACATAGCTAAGAACACCCGCACGGATATTAACTTTCAAATAAAAAAAACCGCATCGAAATCGGCCCATCCGTTTGAGCTCTACGGTGCCACAGACAGAACACACACAGACAGACAGACAGACAGACAGACAGACAGACAGACAGACAGACAGACAGACAGACAGACAGACAGACAGACAGACAGACAGACCGACCGACAGACAGACAGACAGACAGACAGACATCGACGTCAAACTTATAACACCCCTTTTTTTTGTCGGGGGTTAAAAAGAACTGTGTCGCGTACACTGCGGAAACTATTGAGAGCAGCAGAGCAAAGCTATGTACTACAGCTTTATAGCACATACAAAAAAGTCCGCGTTAGCATATATGTCTAACAATTGTTATGTCACAGTTATTACTTTTTTGGGTTAAAATATGCAATTATAATGACAGTTCAACTTTGACGTCTTTCTTCGTAACTCAGTATTTATTGGAATACAAATACCTATACCTACTAAAATTTATTTTAACTCAAATATTGATTATTGCAATGCATCAATTTTTTTTAGTAAAATTTTAATTTTATTGACTTAATTTTTTATTGTAATGTCAATTTTTATTATTCTTATACATGCAAGGAGCACGTATGTACGTGAAAAATGTAGTATGTAAGTGGACGGCAGCGAAGAGCGAGCAGTCTCTCGCCCCGCGTCACTTGTACAGTTAACATAAATATAATCAGCAGTTTATACAGTGACGTGGTTTCATTTCCATCTCCAGTACCAGTAACACCTACATATATATTAATTGTATAATTTTAGCGTAAAATGACATTTGCATGATAATAAGCAACACGCTTCACCTGCCCATAACAGCACAGTGTCATGTAGCTATTGGAACACTACGCACATGACTTCGAAAAAACATAAATGCGCGTGAGTTTTAACCCCGGGGCTCGCTGGTTCGTTCGTCGTTCTCCCGACTAGATCAGTCGTAACTTACAAGAACAGTCGTAACTAGCTGGACCAGCCGTAACTTAAAACTCGTGTCTTAGTGGCTAGTAACTCTGACTGCGAAGCCGAAAGTCGTATTTTTTTTTTTTTTTTTAACTTTTATAGGTTTACACTTGACCGCCATCTCGCCTGATGTTAAGCGACGATGCGGTCTACGATGGAGCGTGTTTACCTAGAAGAAACCGATTCACTCTCGATTTGAAGACACCAAGATTATAACTATCGGGGAAAACCCACTCAGGCAACTCATTCCACAGCTTAGATGTTCTTATCACAAACGTAGAGTCAAACCTCTTCGTCCGTGTCTTTGGAATATCCACCATGAAACGGTGCCGCTTCTTTGAGTTCCGATATCAAGTCATTTGAGTTCTGTCATGTATGTTCGATTCCCACCCAGTGCAAATATTTGTGTGATGAATTCTAATATTTGTACTGTGTCTGGGTATTTCTATGTATAATAATTTATTTACAACTATATAAGTAGTATACCAGCTATCTGGCCGCCATATTACAAGCTTTGCATAGTTTGGTGTTGTGTGTGAATTGTCCACCAATATTTATTTTATTTATTTATTAATATCCGTGTCAATGAAATTATAAAAATCTCTAGCGCCAAGGTCTTTTCTAAAAAGTTACTACATCAAATACGGTTTTTCTTTTCAAAGCAGAAGAAAATTGTAACGAAATTTTACTAAGCACTTTGCAAAGGGAATATTTGAGATAGTAGCCCAACAAGTTGCCAGTCAACTTTACTAATATGTCAAAGTGCATCTTACAGCGTCGAAATTCTCAACTTGGGGCTCTCTCGTTAAAACTTATGCAATTACGAAGCATGTCATGTGTACAGTTCACTCCGCAAGTTGTTGGTTGTTTTTGGTAAAATAGTTGTGTGGTGAGGCGATTAGAGCCATATTTAGCTTGTAGTGGCGAAACTTGCGTTGCTTTGCGTTAAAGAAAACTTGCTAGTATCAAATCAGTTGATTCAAATGCAGTACATAGGACGTTTTTTAGGTTTAATGTAGTTTATTCTTTATTCATTTAGTTTTATTCCTCACTTTTGTATTAGTTGAACCTTATAAATACAAGTATTAAGACACAAGACTGTGTAATTAACACCCTACCCATAACAACAAAGTACTACGCAATTATTAAATTACAAATTAATTGTGCAAATAATAAAGATAAAAAATAAATACATAATTATTAAAAAACGAAGAGTTCAAATCACCGCATAGCAAAGTAATAGGCTCGTCACCCGGAGAAATGAGATTTTTTGTCCTGTATTTCTAAAAACATTTCCCTTGAAACCGGAATATTGTAATGTTTACGTAATCCTGCATTGCGGTGGATTAGCTGTCCTCAAATTGTAAATCGCCTTTGATTGTTTTTTTTTTGTTTGGTAGATCATCAATGCATGCATAGCACGGAGATGGTGCCATATACGTACATTTGTTTTATTTCAGTTTCAGTTCATTGAAATCGGTGTTGAGTTTTCTGAAATATCAAAAAACTCAAATTTGCTATACTACGAGAACATATATCTGGATTGAAGCTATATCTATTTAACAAACATATTAAATTTAGTCGTAATTTTAAGTTGCAGTCTGTTTTAAATTAAATTTTAACAATTATGTTTTTTTTCAGCCGCTGCTCTAACAACTACCGCTCGGAAGAGACTGAATTTTCCCGCAAACAAAAGGTAAAGTTCTTTATTTGTTTTCTTCCTTAGTATCAAATCAAATCATGCTTTATTTACACACACACAATTTAAAACAATATTCACAGTACAAATACCATTTCACCTAAAACAGAGTAGGTTTTATTGTCGCATATGGACTTCTGTCAGCGGACCCCAAATTATAGTATCTTGGGAATCCATACACCTGTTATACATATAATCATTTTGGTCTGTATTATATTATATAATTTACTAATTTTAACAACACAATTAGCAGCTCAAAGTCAAAATTCCCCGCGCCTCCCGTTCCAATTACTTTTCCGTGGTAAAAGTAGCTTATGTATTGTTCCAGACTAGAATCTAACTGTGTTCCATATTTCAACTCGATCCATTAAAATGTTCTGATGTGATGGAGCAATAAATATCCAAACGGCTAAACTTCCTAACATCCAAACTTTGGTATTTATAATTTTAGAAGAATCTCTCCTTACCATTCAACTTTAGTCAAACAATTCAACAGGCCTTAACTTTGACACAAGCCTTTGCAATATTGTTTGGACAAAATAGAACAACCAAACAATAAAATCGAGTTACTTAATACTGAAACAAACAATCAGATACCAAACACTGTCCAATTTCTGTTAAACACATATATTTGTTAAACAACATTTGAACAAACGCTTAATATGTGTAGTTAAATTGAAATAGTTGTAAACTATTTGGATGTGGTTTTGGTATTTTATGTCGAGCTTAACGTAGGGTACGGATGATATTTATATAATCATAAAATTTAAAATTGTATAATTCTATAAGCCTTATTATGCAGCTACGTGGTACTTGTGTTTTTATAAGTGAAAATTAGTAACTTGTTGATGGGGGAAAAAAATATTAAAAAGTGTCAACGCCTAAGATAAAGAATAAGTAAGTAGATCAGGTTTTTCCGCACGGTTCTTTTGTACCAATCGTAAGCAGATGAAGTGTATGTTAGCTATGGCAACATAGTGATGTGCCGCGACAAAAGTATGACACTTGCACAAGAGCGATCAGACCCGTACTTTCGGTGTAAAGCGTTTGTTCCAACTCTATATCTTCTACTATATATAAAAATGTTATGTTGGTTTGTGTACGCTTAAATAACTCAAAAAGTTCTGCACCAATCGAGCTGAAATTTTACAATGATATATAATCCGCATCAAGGATTGTTTTTATCTAATTTTTGCATCACAATGTGCCACAGTGAAGCGTGGAAGGGTACTACAGCTATTATAGTATATGTAAACTCTTTGGTCAACTATCTTTTCAGCTTTTCCGACGTCATAGAGCAACATCTAAACTGTTACATTTATAATACTAGCATCGCCCCGTGGCTTTACCCGCGTACCACACCTTTGCCAGTTATTCTGCCGCCAAGCAGTAATGTGCAAACATTACTGTGTTCCGGTTTGAAGGGCAATGTTTCCAGAGAAATTACAGGGTTTAGAGATATAAGATCTTAGATCTCTAGGTGACGGGCGCAGTGCAGTGCTAGGTAATGATTTGGCCTCTTCATATTCCAATAGCTACGTGTCACTGTGCTGTTATGTGTCAGGCATGTTGCTTACCATCAGGCACATGTCCTGATCGTCTCGTCACTGGCGGCAGAATAACTGGCAAAGGTGTGGTCCTTCCCCAGGCGGACTCTCCCATGAGTTCTACTACTACAAAACTTTGCAGGTTGTTTGTTGTGTTTTATTAGCGATTTTGATAATTGTTAAATTTCCACCCAGGGAAAACATTTTTTGTGTGTTGATTACGAATGTGTGTTTTGTGTCTCATAAGTATGTATTAAAATTATAAATGTAAAATATCCTGAACCTGAATTGTATCAAAAATGTGCTTGTAATTATGTAATAATAAATTTTCATTTCATTTCATCTAATACTTGGCTTTCGCTTAACGCTTTGATTAAAGTAGTGCTAGACTGTCGAACGATTTTTGTTTCCGTCACTGGCTCCGGAGTTAGTGACTTTTGTCATTTGGGTTATATATCAACATAGCACCTTGGATTAGGAGAAGAAAAGGAAAATAGGAGAAGTACATTTCCAACCGATTTTTCTATTTTCTAAGTCACTTTCTTCAGTCTCCGAGGTTCTACCACGACCGCATTTTTGTACCTGATGGTCATTTGTAAGTTATACTTTCGGATGGTATTCGGTGATCGGTGATGCAGCCAACACCGTACGAACCAAGTCATTAGATGTCGAACGATTTATTTGTTTGTTTTAATAAAACCTTTCTGTCTATTAAAATAATTGTACCTCTCACTGTTTCTCCACGTTTGTGATAAGAACGTCTCGGTTGTGGAATGCGTTGCCTGAGTGAGTTTTCCCCGATGGTTACAATCTTGGTGTCTTCAAATCGAGAGTGAATAGGTTTCTTCTAGGTAAGCACGCTTCATTGTAGATCGTATCATCACTTAACATCAGGCGAGATGGTGGTCAAGTGCGAACCTATTATAGTAAAAAAACTGGCATCCAAGGTCAAGCGTTGATTGTATTGTATATCCTGTCTCTAAATCCTTACAGTACACATTTAATTTCACAGAAGAGTTCCGCAAATAACTGATCGAAAATTCACTGGCTCGAAAAAGCGTTTCCCTGAATCCACTCCTTTGAAGCGATTTACAAGGGTTGAAGACAATTATGGACCCTTGAGATGAGATAACCCCTATTCTACTTTTAATATGAGACGAGAGACTTTGGAATGAAATTGCTAGGATG
Source organism: Ectropis grisescens (assembly GCA_017562165.1). NCBI lineage: Eukaryota > Metazoa > Arthropoda > Insecta > Lepidoptera > Geometridae > Ectropis > Ectropis grisescens. The sequence goes on along the minus strand of CM029794.1, from coordinate 13,478,651 downwards.
CTTCGTTTATAAATAACCCGATTTTTGCTAGTAGTTTTAGGTGCCTCGAGGCCAATAAGGCAATATTTTTACCGAGCCCTTTTTTTTAAACAAAGACTGCCGAGACGAGCAGGACGTGTGTCTGATAGTAAGCAATATGCCTGCTACGTAACAGCACAGTGAAACGCAGCTATTGGACCATGAAGAGTCCAAATCATTAGCTAGCGCTGCGCTGCGCTCGTCACTCAGAGATCTAAAATTGTATATATCTAAGCCTTGTAACTTCTCTGGAAACATTGCCCTTCAAACTGGAACACAGTAATGTTTGCACATTACTGCTTGTATAATAACTGGCAAAGGTGTAGTACTTCCCCTAGCGGACTCTGCCAAGTGTCCTATCTAGTGGTAAGTCTATAGTTTGTACAAAAAGCCCTAGTAAAGTGTAAACCTATTAAAGTAAAAAAACAAACCGGCGAAATTTACAACAAACTGACGCAGTACAGAATCAAGGTTGCCAAAATAGCCTAGCTAATTAGCAAGATGAAGTGTGAAGTTCACCTCTTTCCAGAGTTCGCCTGTAGAGATACACATCTTCGGCAGTTATTCTACGCCTGAAAAACCTTTCCGTGTTCCGATTTAAACGACGATATTGCAAGAAAAATCAGGCATTTTCGGAATGCAAATTTACCTTAGCCAATTTTTTTCGAAAGTGGCGCCAAACTTATGAATATTACATAGGCATAATTGGTATTATGAATGAATTAAGAATATTTTCATTTTAAAACTGCCTCATTATACCTGGGTACAGAAATATATCATATTTTAAGGTGTAGTGTCATCGTCATTTGGACTCTTGAATATGTAAGCTGCGTGGCTCCGATATTGTTTACCATCAAGCGTGTATCTTGTTCGTCCGATCAATCTATTATACTTAAAATGTACAAGGTTGTCATTACCATTGATTTTAAGGCCAGGTAGTTCTGTCAAATTAGGCATTTAACGCTGTCTTGTTCTCGCGACCGTCACCGACCGCGGAATCGGTGCCACAGTGCAGAAATAACATTAAAATATTGGACTATGTAATTTAAACTCATTTTTTGTTCAAGATTTGTTTATACTAGTGATAACAATTTTGTGAATAGTAATAAGAGTTTTTTTGATATATGAACGAAGAAATATTAAATTTATCTATACTCGTAGATATACAAAACTCAACCTTTTCTATTTGGTCACACTATAAGTTGAGAACGGCTTTTCCAATTTCATGCATCTTTTTAAAATGTTTCCTAATAATTCACAAGTTCGTCAAAATTAAAAAAAATGTGCTGAAACGTAATGAAAGGCCAGTAAAAATAGAAGGTTTTTGGTCAACTTTGCACTAAATTTCTAATCCAATTTTTTTCTATGAGCATAAAATTACAAAATGCTCACAGATCCAGGTAGAGCTTCAAACGCCAATTGAAAAAAACTGTTTTAGCCGATATTTTGGAAACTATATATTTTGACAATAATTGTAAAAATTAAATTTTGCATCTTTTTGTTGCTAGTAAACTTTTTTGTAAAACTTACCGTTTACGATTTATAGGCCATTTAATGATACGATTGCTATGATGCCGATAATAGTAGATGAAAAATGATGTTGTCTACGATGGTACTTGTTTCTCTAATAGAAACAAGCACAGTGTACCTCGTAACCCCAAGGTTCGAACCTTCGACAAAAACCCACTCTGGCAATGCGTTTCACAGCTTAGTTGTTCTTATTACAAAAGTGGAGACCAAACTCTTCGTTCAACTCTTCAATCATGATGATGAACGGTGCTGTTTATTCGAGCAACGAGCAATGAGATAGAATAACTTTAATTTAAAAACCCCGACTACAAAAAAATCTACACGTAAAAAGGACACTTTGGCGAGTCAGACTAGTCTTAGAATATCTTAGTTACCAAAAAGCCGTTTGGAAGATATGTGGAAATAAAGATTTACAAACAAAAGATACGCGCGAAAACATAACCCTTCTTCCATTCCGGTAAAAAGGGTCATGTTTATGCTACTGGTAACAGAATTCATATCTTATTATTTTTACATTGTTATCATCAAATTTGACATAATAAATCGTAATCGGTAAGTTCGAAAAAAAAGTTTACTGGCAACAAAAGATGGGAAATTTTATTTTCTACAATAATAATAGGCTTTATAACTTTTCAGAATATCAGCCAAAAACGTTTTTTCGAGCTGGCGCTTGAAGCTCCACCTGGATTTGTTATTGTTTTGTGATTTTATGCTCAGGAAATGATTCTAAACCTTATATAATAAATACGAATCGGAAATTTAGTGCAGAGTTAAATCTACGAGTAATTTTACTGCCTAAAAGGCTTCTTATCAAATTTGGTCGAGTGTCTAAATTTCTATGAACAATATTAACATTTTCACACAAAAAAAGAAAAAACAATAAATTTTGGTGGTGTCACAAACTTGGAAAAGAAATAAAAAAATAAAAATTCTAACAAAACCATACGTGTATCTATGGAAAGGTGTTCAAAATTGTATTGAAGTTCCTAACATTTTTTTCTAAACTGAATAGTTTGCGCGAAAGTCTCTTCCAAAGTGGTAAAATTTGTATGTGAGGACTTTTCTTCCAAGTACTAAGTACCTTACTACCAAAGAATTTACCTAAATGGCATAAATGATACCTAACTTGCATTTATATTAGGGGATTTATGCAGGGATTTCTCCGTCTCATTATTTCCTTATCCCGATCTCTGATTTAACGGACGAATATTTTACCGATACTTATCTATTTTCCATTGCATCCGCATTGAATTTTTACTGATGTGGCATCGACGTCAGTTTTTGAGACTCCTTTTGGTCTACAACATAAAGTAAACAGCGTACTAATTAGTATCAGCGTCTATTTGCAATTCAATGAAAACTGTATCAAAATTCAAGATCATAGCGTGCTTCAATAGTAATACCTACTGATATTGTTATACTGTGGCACT